>JAJJMA010033640.1:0-14792 GCA_023529015.1 Papaver nudicaule
TTTTTTTTTTTTTTTTTTTTTTTTTTTTTTTTTTTTTTTTTTTTTTACGCAGCCTCAGCTTGGTTGAGGCCAGGCCATGGGTGGCGCCATGCATATGGCGCCATATGCACATATATGCGTATGCATGTTTTAGTGTGCCTTTGTTATTTACTCGTACGCTAAGTAGGCTATGCCATGGTTATGGTGGCGTGCGCATGCATGAATCTTTTGTGCATGTGCTCTGTTAAATGTTTACGCCTAGGCATTTATGTAATTAGGAAATACGAGTACCTATAACTTACTTGGATTTGTTTTCATACTTCAGAGAAAGCGTGGAGGCAACCAGGAGCCAATTTCCAGCCACCATTCCGTCCGTGATACCGCTGCCAGGACTTCCAGGTGTGATGATAATTTTTCGTATGCTCCCGTTGTTAGGAACCCGAAGGCTTTTGTCGATCGTGGAGACTTTTCTTCTTGTTTCATCCCAAAGCGAGGCGACTTCGATGATTCTTTGCATGTGGCGCCGTCGGAGATTGTTAGGTTCCGCATGGAATCCAAGGCGCCTAAGGGTGTACCTGTCGATTTCAGAGTCCCATCTTTTGCTGTACCACTTTGCTGTGCTTGGTATGACTTTGTGTTGACTAATGAGAAGGCTCGGTCGATTTTGGAGCAGTCAGGAGTCTTCCATGCAGTGAAGGCTACCAGGAATTTGAGAATGTATAAGGATTCTGGCGCCATTGTTGCTTTCCTTCTTCGGTGGTGTAGGGCAACGAAGACTTTCGTGACTAGTTGGGGTGAGTTCACGATTTCCCTAGAGTCGGTGGCTGCTTTATACCATTTTCCGATGTTAGGGAATCTCCCAGATAGCTATTCTCCGGAGCAAAGCGCGATGATCGAGACTTTGAATAGGCAGATCCGAGAATTGCAGATATCCAAGGCTTATTCAAACGAGAACTATATTAAGTGGACCAACCATTGGTACGTGGGTGGCACAAGTCCCCATGGGGGGACCCCGGAGAGTGTCCTCTGTATTGCTGCGTTCCTAGTACTCTGGTTGTCCAGGGACATTTTTGCTGATGCTCCTCTTGGTACCTTGAAGCTTCACGTCGTTCCCCTCGCTGTTCTTCTGGCTCACGGTCGGGGTTTGCCCATTGGCAGTTTATTCCTCGGTTATCAGTATGCTCAGTTCGATGCTTTTGTCCGAGACATGTCAGTCCCCGGTGTCAGTAGGGTCAGTACTTAGGCGAACCCCTGCTTCATCCAGGCGATTTTGTGGGAGCATTTCATTCCCCATAGACCCAAGAAGGGGGCTTCTCTGAATAGCGCATTGAAGGGGTGTCCTCGAATTCTGCAGTGGAATGGCAAGCTGTCCATTCCTTCTCTGGCGTTGAGAAATTTACTAGATGACGAGAGGAATGTCGACTTCCGCCCGTGGTATACTAATTCTTCCCCTGATAACATACAACCCATAACTTTTACGGAGGATCCCGGCGTTGAGTTACAATCAGGACCTCGAGAGTCGAATGGTCTTGCTACTGGGGAAGCTATCTTTATCAACAGCAGCACTCCTGGTTTCATCCTTGGTTACTTTCAATGGGAGGAGGTGGTTATCCCTTACAATGTTGACAGGGCTGCGAGAGTGATTGGTTTTGATCAAGATGTGCCGAAGGTGTTGTTCTCCGTGCCTTCTGTGGCTGAGTTGCGGTCTTCGCTCGACGTATCACTCCACCCTGGGCGTCGCTCTCCTTTCATCTTTCGTCATCGGCGGACGAGAATGACTCCTGAGTATCATGAGTTTTGGAATGATACCCTCAAAGTTCTTCATGGCTTTGTCAACAAAGGGGGTCGGCGTGTTCCTGTAACTCCCACTCAGGTATAGTGCCCCGACTGCAACTTCTTCTTGATTATAAGAGGTGTCTTTCTCTTTACCCTCGTTATCTTTCTGCAGGCGCGCTCTACTCCTAGTCCCCAGTCGGAGGATATGATCTCCGTTCGAGACACTGAGAGGTGTCGACCCCGGATGAGAGTCCCCAAGGGGTATGTGCCGGAATACGAGGACGAGGATGTTGATGTGACGGTAATGAGTCTTTCATCAAGACTGCTCTGTTTGTTGATGTTTTAGTCGAGTCTTTATTTCCGTGTTGTTTCTTTGTAGATGGACCACCTAGGAGACAACGAGCCAATGGGGTCTTCGACAGTCGGTGATAAAGAGCAAGAGGTGGCCGGGGCGTTTAATGCTTCATCACTTCTTCGGAACGAGTCGCATCCTGTCGCGGTAAGAGACTCCGTTCTTTACTCATGTCTTCTTTACCTTCAGAACAGTGTATCTCACGCCCCTTTTTGACTCCTCTACTTTTTTAGTCTTCGAATGAGAGTGGAGAGTTCGTGCGTGATGAGGCGTTGGTGACTAGTGGCGAAGCTACCCTTGGTACTGTGGGCGTGTCTTCGGGTGAAGGTGGTGATGAAGAGGCTGTTGAGGACGATCATGCTGAGGAGATGGTGGATCCTGACTTCGAGGACGCCTTGGACGCTGAGATTGGAGCCAGGGAGGCTAGACTTAACGCGCTCTATCCGGGCCGGGGCGTTGCTTTTCCTCTTCTGAGTAGAGTCAGATCTCACCAGGTGGCTATAGGCGGTTTCGTGGTTCCCCGTGAGTATGAGGACATGTACACGCGTATCTGGAGAGAGTTCGGGCACATTGCGAGGGAGGAAGCAAACCGTACCATGGCAGAAGGGTTTGTCGGATTTCTCTTGGAGCGGATTGCCGAGATGCGGGAGAACTCCATGCTTGGGGCCGATCCAGGGATGTTGCAGGATTGGGAGGATGCTATCACGGCTGCTGAGTCCGAGTCTTACAATGTGGCTTGGCTTCGGGAAAGGTTTGAAAAGCAGAAGAATGCGAAGGCTGGGGTTGAGGGAGTTACTGAAGACGTTCTTGCGGCGAAAGAGAAGGAGGTCGCTGAATTGGAAGCCAGGCTTGTGAATGAACGGGAGATCCTTTCCAACATGAGGGATTCTTGTGAAAAGGCTAAGGCTATTGTGTTATTTGGTCTTTTCTGATTGTTTTGGGTTTTGTTCCTTGACTCATGGTTTGGAGAGAATTTTTTTTTTTTTTTTAGTGTTTATTTGGAAGACAAAGATAGGACGAGTTTCATGCCTTGATTATGTACAATGGTTACACGTTTATCTTCTTTTATAATTGAGGTTTAATTGGGATATGCTTCAATCCGCTTTTCTTTGACTATTATCGTGTCCTTGCATCCATCCTTGGGCGAGGTGAGTCTGTAGTATCCTCTTAGGGTGGATTGAATGACCATGTAAGGTCCTGCGGGCTCCCCTCCTCCTTGCTTGTTAGTCTTCATCACCAGTTTCCCTATTTCGTACCTTTCGTTGTTGGTTATCGGGGCTCTGAGGCGATGAAGTTTCTGGTGTAACCGCGATTTTCGACGACGGTGAGTAAACCCATCGTCGTTGTTCTTCTTCTCTTATATTGCTAATTGGCTAAACGAAATACTAAGTGTTTCGTGGCCAGGGGAAGAGGTCGTCCATCTCCTAAAGTATCGAGTAGGGTTCATGATCCATTCATACCTGGGGACAAGCATTCCGTCCATCTTTTGTGAGGTTTCCGTCCTTGGTCCCGGTCCAGGACTAGGTGAGATCCTTCTTTCCTCGCACAAGGATACTGTTGCCATGTGGAGCTCCTCTGGTCCAGCTGGTGTTCCTTGTGGGGTTGCAGTCTTGTTAAGCAAATTCTGGTTGTCTCGGAACCAAGAGTGGCCGAGGACGATGTCGTGTTCGAAGCCTTGTGGGATCACATAGAGCTCGGCCTCCGTTTGTACTCCGTTCACTTCGATCTGGAGGGTTATTCGTCCTCGGGTTACCACTGTCCTTCCTTCGGGGTCCTCCAACGTCTCCGGGGACCCAATGACATCGTGTGGCGAGCCTCCCGAGGTTTCTAACGTCGTTGCAGAAATGACATTGATCTTCCCTTCTGGGTCCAATAATGTGTTGGGGAATCCAACACCGTGTATATACGCAGTTGTGATTATCCCCCAACCTTGCCTGGCTAGTAGTCCCCAGTCATATCTTATTGGAGACTTGTCCGGGGTTGATGAGTGTGGGTCTTCTTCTTCTCCAAATGGAAACCGTCTTCCTGACACCACATGGTTGAGTGCCGTGAACATATCCTTTCGTTGTGACTTCGAGAAGCACAAGGCCTCGCATACTGATGCATCAAATTCTCCACTCTCTGGTTTACGGGTTCTCTATCGTCCGTGAGAGCTCGGATGTGTGGAGGTTCTGGATACGACATATAAGCGCGTGCTTTGGTCTTGACAACGTGTTCTTCAAGGATCCGTTTGAAACTGTTGCATTGGATCGTGGCGTGGCTGATTCTCCTGTGATAATGACAATAATGAGGGTGTTTCATTTCTTCAGTGGTGGGAGGCTTCAATGCTCTGGGTAGTTCTACAAGTCTATCTCGGACTAGAGATTCCAGCAGTTGTTCCATCTCTGTCGCCGTGAGGTTGCTTGGTAGATCGATTCCCCCTTGTTGTTGCTGTTGCAAGTTCCTTTCTGGTACCGCGTTTGGTATTGTTGGGCATTGTGCTTGACATTCAGCGAGGTATTCCTCCGCTTTTCTCTTCTTGTCGTTGTGCGGACTTCCACTGTTTTCTCCGGCGGGCTCTCCACACTTCAGTAGTTGGGTTCTCTCCCTCAGCGTGGGTATTATAGAGTTGGATCTCTCCGCGGCCTCCTGGAGTTCGGCGAGAGTCTGGAATTGAAGATCCTCTAGGAGTGCGCGATGAATAGGAGCCATGGTGCCGGTGCAGATTTCTACTAGTTGTGGCTCCGTTATGTCTGGGGCGCAGCAACCGAGGGCTTGTCCTTTGAACCTTTTCACGTATTCCTCGGGGCATTCTCCAGCTCTTTGGCGCATTTTACTCAGATCAGAGAGAGTTACCCTTCCGAAAAGAAATTCTTTGAAGAAGGCGTCCATCAACCCATTCCATGTGCTTGTGGTTCTTGGTGGGAGATGAATGTACCATTGATAGGCTGTGCCGGTGAGAGACTTCGGGAATTCGTTAAGTCTCAAGGTATGACTGTATCCGTACTCCCCTAGGGATTCCAGGAAGCGTGAGATGTGTTCTCGTGCGTTGCCGGCTCCATCATACCTGGGGAAGAAAGAGGTGACGTAGGCTCGAGGGTCTTCTCGGGCCGGTTGTTTGTCGCTCTTGCGGTGTGCAGTCATAGGCGATTCATCCTTCATTCGTGCGACAGTCCTTTCTGGTGGAGTGGGCGCGGTGATGGCTGTCTTCCTCGCAATTTCGTGGAGTTCGGAGAAGGTTCGGAGATTCTCCAAAAGAGCTCGGTACACGGGGATCATTCCGTTGATGCAGAGCTCCACCAACTGCTGTTCCGTCATTGAGGCGTCGAGTATGGGCGAGATAATAGGCGTTGATGGGGAAGTTTCTCGGACAATGGGTATGTGGGTAGGTGCCGTGCCAGAGGTTACAGCACCATTAGTCGAGGAGTTGGGGTTTTTGGTATCTGGTCCCGACCTTAGTTCAACCATCTTTGAAGGCTTCTCTGGAACCGAGAGAATGATCTCCCACTGTGGTCGCCAACTGTTTTTACCTGCAAAACAAGTATACCGTCTCTGGGTACTTTCGTAGTGCTCGGAGATCAAAGTCGAACAAGGCAAACCTAAACCACGGATGGCCGTTCCCACCTTGCTTCGGTCACAGAGAGGATAGAGGTTGGTCTAGGGAGGGAAACAGCGAAGAAACTTGAGATCAGGTTGAAGGTGAGTTTTTGGGTGTTTGAGTTCAAGATTTCCGTCGTGAAGTCGACTAGAAATCTCCAAGGCTAGAACGAGTTTAGATTCTCAGGTGCTTTTCTCTGAGGCTCTGTGTGTGTGTTCTCGGTGTTCTAGTTGTTCTGAATGTTCTGCCTTGGAAGATAGAGGAAGCCTCTATTTATAGTTTGAACTCACCCCGATCTCTCGACAGAGAAGGTGGGAGTCGTGGAAGAGTGGAGGAGTGGAGGACATGCGTCGGTTTCCGTAACTGCCTGAGTCGTGTGGAACATGCCCACTCGTGCCACTTTCCCTTAACTTCCCACTATCTCCATCAGTTTCTTTCAACTGCCGTAGACCGCCAGACCAATACCCCTAAAGTTATCCCCCCGTGTGATATTTTGATGTCTCGAGCGAGTGATACGCGGACATTGCATAGTTGAGTTGAGTCGTATAACTAAGTGTTGTGTAGTTGCTTTGAATCAGGAAGTATTGCGTGATTATTGCCATGGTTTTGGCCAAGGGGAGGTATGGCGCCATGGCCTTTTGGCAAGGCATAACCTTGTGGCGCCATGAATATGGCGCCATGGCCTATGGCCGTGTCTTGGCCAGGCCAAGCATTCTTGTGGCGCCATGAATATGGCGCCATAGTCCTTTTGGCTAAATCTTAACTTTGTGGCGCCATGAATATGGCGCCATGGCTTGTGGCCGCGTCTTGGCCAGGCCAAGTATTCTTGTGGCGCCATGAATATGGCGCCATGGCCCTTTTGGCCAAATCTTAACTTTGTGGCGCCATGAATATGGCGCCATGGCCTGTGGCTGCGTCTTGGCCAGGCCAAGTATTCTTGTGGCGCCATGAATATGGCGCCATGCCCCCTTTTGGCCAGGCCAGCTAGGCCAATCTTTGGGGCGTTATAGCTTTGTGGTGCCATGCTACGTGGCGTTAGGGCTTTGGCGTCTGGCCAAGCTCAGCTTTGTGGCATCCTGTGCCTTAGTCGTGGTGTGCGTGTTTACGCTACAACCACTTTTGAAGTCATGGCATGCTTATCCATGGTACGCTAGACCATCCTGAACTTGGGATTAGATCCGCTTAGGCCTGTTTAGGCTGGTGTATGCTTCTCAGAGAGCTCCGGACCGGCCTGGCGCTTCAATATTTCTGAGGTTTGCACCAAGACTCGTGTATTGAGTCGCATTTTAAGAGGAAATCCATGAGGATACATCTCTGTTGATCTTCCACCGTGTACCATCAAGCGAGGTCTGGCTCTGAGCTGATCGATGGGTTTAATATGTTGGTGAGATCATTGATACTGCTCTATGCCATTACCCTCTCCACCGGAGTTATAAGAGAGAGTTCATAGAGGGTTTAGCTTCATGGGATGAATTGTACCCTGAGCTATAAAGATGAGCCTGAATAGGCGACCGTCTTTAATAAGACATGGTTTCGAGAGTGTTTTTGACAATTTTGCCCTTTTCTCATTTTTCACCATCTACAGTGTGGATATTGATTTTTGAGATCGTCCATACTTCAACCATAAGACTCACGAGCCAAAACAAAAAGTTGGTAGTATTTCGGTACCCCTTCTTTTTCAGGTACCTCTCTTAATACAAGGTCGCCAGGCTGGTATTCTCTTGGTACAACACGCTTGTTATACTCCCTGGGTAGACGGCGGTGATAATTTTCCATATGAGTTAGAGCAATGAGCCGCTGTTCTTCCAAGTCATCTAGTTTTGCCAAAATTAAGTCTGTATTGAGATTCTTCTCCCAAGCTTCGTATTTTGTTGTTGGCAATATAACTTCTGACGGGAGTACCGCTTCTGCGCCAAAGGTGAGCAAAAAAGGGAGATGCACCAGTTGCCTCTCTGATTGTTGTTCTGTAAGACCACAAAACATTGTGAAGATGCTCGCACCAGGCTTTTTTATGTCCTTCAACTCTCTTTTTGATCCCCATTCCTATTGTTTTGTTTGTGGCTTCTGCCTGCCCATTGCTTTGAGGATAAATATGAGTTGATTTTCCTAGCTTAACGCCGCATGTAGCTAACAGATTTTCAATATTCTCGCCGACCAACTCCTTCCCATTATCAGTGCAAATTTCCGCTGGGACACCAAAACGACAGAATATATTTTCCCATATGAATGTAAACACCTCCTTTCCTGTTCTTTGTCTAATTGCCTTGGCTTCACACCATTTAGTGAAATAATCTGTTGCCACAATGATATACCTTCTTTGTCCTGATCCTGGTGTTAGCGGCCCGATGATGTCAATCCCCCACTTGGCAAAGGGCCAAGGACTTAATACTGAATTTAGTGAGACTGCTGGCGCCTTTATTCTATTTGCATAGAGCTGACAATTCCTGCAACGCTTAGCATACTCTGCAGAATCACCATTCATCCAAGGCCAATAATAACCCTGCATCTTTACTTTTAGAGCCAGCGCCCTCTGCCCGCTGTGATTTCCACAATCTCCCTCATGAATTTCTTTCAACAGCTTCTTTCCTTCCTCCCTTGATACACACCGTAATAATGGCCCAGCAAATGATCTTCTGTATAATACGCCGTCTCTTAACTCATAATTTCCTGACCTGCTTATAACTTTATGCGCTAGCAGCTTGTTTCCCGGAGTGGTGAGATGCTCTAAGTAATATCTGATTGGAGTCCGCCAATCTGTTTCCACTGACTCTTCGATGTCTACCGCCAAGACTTCCTTTTGCCTTCTTTCCTCTATGGATGACATCTTTAATCTCTCAATTGCGATTGCCGGTACTTCTGGATCCGCCATCATAGAAGAAATAAATGCCAGCGCATCAGCATGTCTGTTGTCATTTTTACATATATGTCTGAATTCAATGCCTGAAATTTTGTTAGCGTATTCTCTTGCCAATTGTAAGTATTGTTTTAGTGAGCTATCATGTGCTTTATATCTTCCTAGGATCTGTCGAATGACCAGTTGGGAATCACTAGTTAAACGGATGTTGCTGATATCCATCTCAATGATGAGCCTCATAGCATGTATCACCGCTTCGTATTCTGCTTCATTGTTTGTAGCTGGAAACTCTAATCTAAATGAGTGAACTATCCTTGAACCCTTTGGCGAAATAAAGACTATGCCGATTCCTTTTCCTTCTTTATTAGCTGAGCCGTCAACGTATACCTCCCACTGATTTGGATCTCTTTTTAATAAGTCTGGAACTCCGTCATCTAGATCTTCCTTCTCCATGAACGGGATGTCTTCGGTTTCCTCTTCTTCTTCTTCAATTGGAAAGTCTGCCAGAAAGTCAGCGATGACCTGTGACCTTTGAGCTGTCCTGATTTCATACTTGACGCCGAACTGATCTATTTGGGTATTCCATTTTGCAATACGCCCTGCTCTTTGAGAACTATGAAGAATGGCTTCAATGGGAGTTTTGGTGTGCACCGTTATGAGATGAGCATGAAAATAAGGGAGAAGTCTGCTAGTGGCGAAAACCAGAGCTAGTATTAATTGCTCTATCTTAGTGTAATTTTTCTCAGCGGGTTGTAGAGTTCGACTAATATAGTAGATTGGTGTCTCTCCTCCTTTTGTCCCTACCAGGACTGCACTGACTGCTGATGATGTGGCCGCCAAGTAAACTCTCAATTCTTCCCCATGTTCCGGCGGCTGAATAGCCGATAAAGTGGCTAAATATTTCTTTATTCCCTGAAAAGCAGCTTCATGATCATTCGTCCAATTGAACTTTTCTCCTTTCTTCAGCATTTGGAAAAATAGCTTGCACTTATCAGAGAACCGAGATATAAATCTGTTAAGAGACGCCAATATGCCATTTAAGCGCATAACATCTTTCAGTGTTACCGGCGAAGGCATTTCCAAAATGGCTTTGACTTTGGCCTGATCTGCCTCTACTCCTTTTTTTGTGACCACATAACCCAAAAATTTTCCAGAGGTAACGCCGAATACGCACTTTGCTGGGTTGATCTTCAACTTTGTTATTCACATATGATCAAAAATCTCCTTCAAATCTTGCACGTGATTCTTCTTTTCCTTGCTCTTGACCAACATATCATCAACGTATACCTCCATAGTTTTTCCTATCCATTTTTCGAACATGTCTTGAGCCATTTTTTGATATGTGGCGCCAGCATTCTTGAGACCAAATGGCATTCTTGTGTAGCAAAATAAACCTTTGGTAGAAAAGAAAGCTGTGTGCCGCTGATCCTCTTCTGCCAGCGGTATCTGGTTATATCCAGAGTAGCCGTCCATAAAAGATAGCAATTCATGCCCAGAAGTGGCGTCGACAGTCTGATCTATGCTTGGCAATGGAAAACTATTCTTGGGTCACGCCCTATCCAAGTCACTGAAGTCAATGCAAATTCTCACCCCTTTATTCTTCTTAGGAATCACCACCATATTAGCTATCCATTCCGGATATTGGACTGGTCTAATGATTCCTGACGCCCTCATCTTGTCAATCTCTGCTTCCACCGCCTCTTTATATGCTGGTGCCAATTTTCTCGGACGCTGTTTAAATGGTCTGATCCTTGGATCTATATCCAATCTATGGCATGCAGTTTCTGGGTCAATACCCAGCATCTCAGTCATACCCCAAGCAAAAACATCCACATATTCCTTCAATAAAGCTTCTAACTGCCCAGATTCTTCTTCATTCAACAAGGTACCAATTTTTACTATCTTAGGATTATCTTCCTCACCTATGTTAATATCTCTTGTAGGTTCTACTGCTGTAAAGTGCAATTCTGGTTCCCCCATAGGTGAAGGCTCCTTTAATTGCTATAAGGGTGCCGCTGAAGGATTTGCTGTAGAGTCACCCTCCTCTACAGAAAGAATATATTTGTTAGGGTCGGCGACTAATGCATTTATTTCTTTAGCCTTGGTTACTTCTTTGCTTCTTTCTCTTGTTCAGTCTTGCCTTTCGAGTTTCACACATCTTAACGTCTACTTCATTGCATGCCTTTGCCGTGGACGAGTCACCAACGTATTCTGCTACCCCTTCTGGAGTTGGAAATCGCAACCGCTGATGATAGGTCGAAGGTACTCCCTTGATGCTGTGTAACCATGGCCTGCCGAGAATTGCTGCATATGGCGAGTCTACATCCACAACGCAGAAAGTAGTATCCATGATCAAAGTTTTGCACGTGACCACTTTCAACTTCACTTCTCCTTTAGGCTTAGATGCAATCCCATTAAATCCATAGATGCTGTATGTGTAAGGAATTAGCGGCTCTACCGGTTCTTCTTTAGAGTCCATGGCCTAGTATGCTGAGTTGAAAAGAATATCAACAGAGCTTCCTGGATCCACCAGCATTCTTGGGACTTTGAATTTTCCTATTTGGATAGTTAGTACCAGTGGATTCAAATGACTTCTTGCCTCAGGTGATAACTCTACCGCCGAAAAACTGACCGGCTTCTTCATCCATTCCAATAGTGGGCTATTCTTGACGGCGACACTGAAAATCTCCTTACCATCTATATCCCTCTTATGAATCCTTGACATTACGTTGTTATGAAATTCATCTCTACTGATTGTTGAATGTACGATAAAGAAACAATTTAACTCTTTGAGATCACGCTGAACTTCTACTTCAAAGACTTCAGGCTTTGGTTGTACACTCTGGACTGGCTGAACTTCCATTGGTGGCGCTGGAGGTAACTCCAGAAAATCTTGGAATCTTCCCATGCGGATGAATCTGTGTACCTCCCTCTGAACTCCTGTGCAATTCTCAGTTGAGTGACCATGAAATTGATGATATTGGCAGTATTGACTGGTGTTTCAAATGGGGTGTATAAGATTTCCTCTGTTAAAAGGATAGCGGATTTCATTCCTTGACCCTGAACTCTCTATCTGTTCCCATGCATCAGTATATGTGACACGCAATTTTGGTAATGTGGCGTCTTGGAAATCTGGGTACCCTGGTTTTCTTTCGGCGAATCTTCGATTGTCGTTGTTGAATCTTCTATCGCCATTACCATGCCGCCGGTTGTCATATCCTCCTCTGTTGTCGCTATAATTCCTTCTATCATTGTTGGCGTATCTGCTTTTATTATCATATCCCCTTCTGTTATCCTGATCATCTCTTCCTGCATAAGTATCTCTTTTCCCTTGATTCCACTGCTGGGTGCTGTTCTGCTGATACTGATGCTGTTCATGTGGCTGCTTATATGGAACAATTGCCGCTGAGGGTGTTGCTGCTTCTGCTTCCAATTTTTCGTGCTCCTTTATAATCCATTCTATTCTCGCTTCTTCTTGCTCTTCTGGCGACAAATTGTTTATAGAATGAGCATGCTTTGCTCTTTCTTTCTTCTGGCGTTCTTCTTCCTCTTGCATCTCTTCGTATATCAGCCATTCATTTTGTCTAGCTCTCAATTCTCCTATATCTGCCGCGGGAGTCCAATACAAAGATTGGAACATCTTATCAGTTGTTTCCATTGAACTAATAAATGCCCGCATCTTTTCTTTGTCAGAGACCGCCGACCCCTCTTCACTACAAAGTTTTCTCCATCTCATGATATGACTTCTACACGATTCCATGGGTCTTTTCTTATTGTTAAACAACTTTTCTGCCCCTGGGCGCACTCTCTTGTTTTGAATGTAATTTGCTATGAATTTCTCCTCCAACTGTGCGAATTTCTCAATTGATTTTGCTTCCAAACTGCCAAACCATGCTAAGGCTTCATCCTTAAGAGAAGCGGCAAATGACGTGCACATTATTGGGTCTGAGCCAGTCCATGCTGTTAAATCTCTCCTGTAGCATTGTAGGTGCAAAGGATCTCATGTACCGTCAAAGATTGATGTAAAAGTTGGCATATTGAACTTCATGGAAACATGTCCGTACGTGATTTTATCTACGAACGACGTCTTTTTTGCCTCTAAGATTGCCTTCTTTAATTTATCATCCTTTGGTTGACCTGTGGCTTCCGCTATCTTCCTTTCCATGCGGCGTAACTTCCTTGCCACAAATTCTTGTATATCATCCAGTTTATCTGAGTCGGCGCAACTTTCCTCACCATGATTAGATTTTCCAGACTTCTTGCTTCCTTCTTCCTTTTTCGCTGTAGATGCTGCTACCTCTGGCCTTGTGGATCTGCTCTTTTGAGCTTTGTGCACTGTATGAGTTGAGCGACTTCTGCTGCGACTTTCCATTAACTGCCTATGCTGCTCTGCCAATTGTAAATTACTCTGAAGGATAATCTCCATCTGTCTTTGCATCTGCAACTGCATCTGAGCTTGATTTATGGTGCTTTGTTCAAAAAACTTCTTCAGCATTTCTTCAGTAGCGCTAGTGGATCCTGCTTTTCCTTCTGACACTGTTATTGGCGCTGTTCTTGATGTTCCAACAGCTGCCACCATCCTACTGCTGCCTGCTACCTCCTTTGAAGTGTTTCCATTTGCCATATTACCCACGCCGGCTGCCCTTGGAAGTAGACCATTAGTGTTGAGACTGCCGCCTACTGTCCTTGACAATCCTTCGACTGCATGAGAAGTGTCGCCGGGAATTGCTGCTTTCTTGGTGGTGCCATCAACTACCGCTTTTCCTTTACTTAGCGCAGGGACTTCTTCTTCCTCTTCCTCTTCTGGTATTCCCTCCAAATGTGTTATATCTTGCATTAGAACAGTGTCCATTGCCGCTGGCTGTTGTTGAGGTGCTGGTGTCTGCGCTATTACTGCTTGCTGTTGTTCTGCTGCTTGCGCTATTGGTTGTTGTTGCTGAGTTACTGACTGTGGCGTTACTGGCTGCTGACTTGCACTACCGCCCAAGAAAAAATCATGTGCAAAACCTAACGGCTGTACCGCTGAGCTCCTCAAGTTATGTCGATTAGGGAGGGATGCTGGCTGATCAAGTATGGGAAACTTTGGAGATTTGCTTGTTGATGCCGTATTTCCTTTCCGCTTGGTCGCCATTTAGTATCCTGTGTAGAAAACAACAAAAGCACTTCCTGACAGTATTAAGCTAGCTTGACTGTTAGCAAATGCCAGATTGGTTAGTGGAGGTGGTTGAGCAATTTCTGATAAAGTAGAAAACAAACAAAATAGCTCAGAACTATAGCAGCAATGTTTGCAGAGTATGACTTAATCTTGTCGGCAGTTGAAAGAGAAAACCCTAAATTTTGAAAACTCATGGAAACCCTAAAAACATCAAAGTTTGATAACCATCTTCACCTCATAGATCAAAATCTGTACGGCACTGAGTTTTTGCTAATGACTTTTCACAAACTCTAACCCAAAAATCATATTATGGCATGCAAAATAAGAAACACCAACCTTAACTCTAACTATCAAAATACCACCTGCCAAGAATCATATTTCAACATGGGAATCTTTTCATCATCCTAGACTCATAATGACATGTACAAGCTTACCAACGAAAGAAGAATTTTATGAGAACCAAACATAAAACCTTTTGTAACCTGTTCAAGCCTACCAGAAAAAGAAAGGATTGAAACTCTAGTTTTGAAACCATCATCTTTATGGATGAAGAACAACAATCTCTTTTTTATAAGTTAAAAAGAAAAAAAATCATGTTATGCCGTTATGAATAAGAGGAACCAGACCTAAACACAGTTATTATCACACTAATGACGCCCAATACGTCTTAACAGAAAGGTTTTTCAATGGTTTTACAAAGGCTGACAGCAGCAATACATTCAAAGACTTCTATATAAAAGGAAATTTTTTTAACAAGTTTACCAGCATACTTACGGTTAAGAACTACCAGCAGCGTATATACTGTTAAGACACCCTTAATCATGTTAAAGACATTCAATACTTCCTAAAACATGAGCTTTTTAAGGTTCAGCCTCCTTTAACAGCAGTAAACATACTCACAACTCCTATAAATGGGAAGTTTTAACAGCAATCAAACACAACAGCATAACCAATGCCTAAAATCTCATTACCACAAAGAATAGCTTAAGTTTTATCAAGACAAGAAGAAAATTTTTTAAAACCACAGGTTCAGACCTCTTCTAGCGCCAAAATGTAGTTGGTAAAATCCCCATAGGTGAGATTTTACCAATACACCCAT
>JAJJMA010033642.1:633-13655 GCA_023529015.1 Papaver nudicaule
AAAGTGCATGATTAAGGTACTCTTGAATAGGTATTTTGACCACCTATTATTGATCAGAACAGTAATTAAAGACTGAAAATATATAACATCAAAGGCTAAATGTATATATATTTATGTGTATTTCAATGTTGTGATTACATGAATATAACCCTAAGGAACCAGAGGAGATACAGACCTAATCTCACTCTTGCCGCTTAGGTTCAACCCAAAGAGAATCCAACCCTTACAGCGTTTTCCAAGCTCGCCTTATATAGGCCGAGCTTGGGTGGTTTACAACTAATAAAGACAAAAGACTCAATCGTGGTGGTGTCAGTCCTTGTCGAGTAAGGCGGTTTATTCGCTGACGATCCGAAGTTGATTCCAGGGCTTCGGTCCTTCGACATGATCTGAAACCTTTCCTCCCGAGTCTTAGCTTCGTTCGTGTGCGACCTGTCTTCTTCATTGGCCTAGTCCGAGATTTCGCTGCCGATCCTCTCGGAGTGGTTAGGCTTCTTGGATGCGAGACACGTGTTTCGAGGGGTTTTACCCCCTACAGTTTGCCTCTTTCCTTGTCCGAAGGACGAGGAGGTTCGGAGAAGGAAACTATTCTAGATTTTTCTTCCTTTCAACACGTGTCCGGTATTTTGACTTATTTGGCCGACACCTGTGGCTTATAATGATGCTGAGATCCCCACTCCTTCTACCTTTTACCGGCTACGCCGGTCTTGTGTCTTCTTATTTAAACTTTGTTTACCCTTTTTTTCCTTCTTCAGTTTCCTACGATATTCTTAGTGTTCTCGATCTCTCTCTGTTGGATCTACTGTTTTTCAAGCTTTCGCAGTTTCTTACATTCTCCTTTGTTCGTTCTTTCTTTGAGCTTTTCTTTGCTTTTCAAATCTCTAAGTGAATATGCAATCTGGCGGTGAGTTTTCCCGAAAGATGGTTGATTCTCAGGGATCTTTTTGTGAAGAAAGAGCCAACGCTTATGGTTTTGATGCAAGCCTTTTCCCTTGCAGAAGTTTGGGCAAGGTTAATTTGTCCCCTGAATTGCTTTCTTCCCATCACTGCAGTGACATAAAGTTAATTGTCTCAGGCGAGCAACTTGGTTCCGGTCTCCCGATTCCGCTATACGACCCTGAAAATCCTCTTTTTTACGAAATTTATTCTCGAATCAATCCTTCTTGCGGTGTGATGCAACTGGACGAAAATTCTATCCGAGTCATTCGAGAGTGGGTAGCTCGTTCGCATGGTAAATCTTTTTACTATGAAAAGCTTCCCGAGGAGTTCAAGCGTTCACCAGATTTTTGGACTGCCGAGAATTTTTTCAAATGCTATAAAGTAGAAAAGAGCTTGCTACCTCCGATGGTCCCCTGGGGCATGGGCCTGGTCAAAACAGTTGATGCTTCGCATGTTATGGGCGATGTGGATTCTCCTGGATCTTCAGCGAATACACTTCTTTGTTATTCCAACGATGAGGCGTGGTTTTCTAAGCCCGTTCTTATCGAAGGTCCTGTTCTTTTCGGATACGAAGATAAGAAGAAGAGAGTCGAACGAACCAAATTTAAAAAGGACCACAAGTTTTCTGTTGTTGAATTTTACAAAATTCATTTCTCCGAGGAAGAGCGCAAAAGATTTCAGGAAAGGATAACTGCTGCTAAAGAGAAGGTAACAAGTAATACGCATGTATATATGGGTATGTATCCCCTTACTATTTTTCTGATGTGGTCTTCTTTTCAGAAGCTTGAGCTGGGAAGTCCACAAGTTCAGGAACAGACCGATCACTCAAAGAAAAGAAAAGAACCTTCGAAGCTAGGTGACGAACGGAGCCAAGATAGTCTGGTGAGAAAACACTATATGCCTCGGTTGTTTTCTAGGTATGGGTGTCTGCCTCTGTTTTAGAACCTGACTATCTTGTCTACTTGTATAGCAGGTGAAAGTGCTCCGAGTTAACGAGGGTGCGATGAAGTTTTCTTTGTGTGATCTTAATCGGGAGAAGCCTGTTTTTAGTGGTGTGAATAAGAAGCTTGTAAAGACCATTTCTCGAACTGTTGGTTCACAGAGGCCTGCTGTAAAGGCTGCTGGCAAAGGTGCAGTTGTTCCTACCGCGCCTATGGGAAGAACCGATGGTGCGAGCACCGAGGATGAGAAGGTTGAATCTTTGAAGAGGCAGAAGGTGACGCCTTCAAGTGAGCCAGTTCTTCGGGATGCTGTCGTGGCGATGCATCCCCAAATTACTATGCCACCGCAGGGGCCTGCTGCTCATGTATTTGCCGGGATCCGAGTTGCCGATCCTTGCCCGACTAACAGAAGTTTTAATCAGTATGGCTCCAATGACTGTTTTGTGAATTCTTCGCGAAGTCAATCTTCTGGACCTGCCCCTTCTTCCAGTTCGGCTGTTGTTGGCTTTGTACGAAGGCCTTATTCGGTAGAAGAGGCGCGGAAGTTTCTTTAGCGAAGCTCTATTCCTGGTCCTTATGCCGAATATCTTTCCGAACATTTGAGAGCGTATGCTAAGGATCCTTTGAAGCATCCGTTGGATCCTTCCGTGGCTAGGTTTCTTTCGCAAGCGTTTTCTGGCCAATGGGATAGAGAAGATCTTGCCGCATCTCCTTCGCAACATCAAGCTTTTATTGAAGCTGTGAGTGTGCATCCTTGTTTTAATTTGTTTTTATGTGTCAGACGTTTTGTAATGACTTGATTTTTGTATGTATCGTCTGCAGCAAAAGCATCATGGGATGTACCTGCTGGATCTGACTGAGGCACAAAGTCGTGAGATTATCCGTCTTGATGCGGTTATTCAGGCTTTAGAACAAGAAAAAGGTGATCTCTCGAAACGTCTTGAAAGCGTTGCCAAGGAGCGAGATGGTTATGTGCAAGAGTTGGAGGCCGAGAAGAAACAAGTTTCTAAACTGAGCGCCGAAGTAAGTTCTAAAGAAAACGAGCTCCATCTTTCGCAAGGTGCTTGTAAGGAAAAAGACTGCCAGCTTGTGTCTCGCGACAAGGAAATTCTGGAGCTCCGAGGGCATATTAGTGGGGAAGCTGATCGAACTGCTAATTTGTTCAGCCGTCAACATATTAGGCACTTGTTTAGGGATTTTGGTATGCGACCACCCTATTATGACGAGGGTGTGAATGATCTTGATGCCTTTCTGGAGTCCGATGAGGGACTTTTTCCTTCCGCGTATGTGAAGATGTTACTAGCGCAATTGAAGGTTGCGAGGGAGAATGGTGAGCTTGATCTTGAAGAAATGGAAAGTGAAGGTGGCGATGGTGATGTTGATAATGAGAAGAATGGCAATAAACTGTTGGAAGGGACTCTAAGTAAAGACAAGGGCGAAAAGATCAAGGGAAATGAGAATGTTATGATTCTTATCCGATCTGCTGGCACTCCAAGGGCTGATGGTTCTCCGATAGGAGTTACCGATGACCAAAATGCTTCAATTCCTCAGGCTAGTATCAATGTTACTGCTGGGGATGATGCTGCCACCAAGGAAATTGTTGAGAATGTTTAAGTGGAAGATACCCTGCCTTGGTTTTCCTTATTTTTCTTGTGTTTGAGTATGACTCCTTGTAACTTGTTGGTTTTGAATTTTGCTTTTGAAGTGTTTTCTTGTTTGTTGTTGCCTTCCTTTTCTGGCTAATGTGGTTACTTGAGGTGCAACTTCGGGGCTTACTTCGATGTAGGAGATAGTGAACCAAGCTAGTGGGGGCGTACGGATCACCCCTTCCTAAGGCTTTAAGTTACTCGCGCTGGTTTTAAGCAAAACACTGGCTATTGATGTCGTGAACACCAGCTTTGTTCTTAATACATTAGGTAGGTACCGAAGATATTTGCTTATCTTCCTAGAGGGCATGGTAGTGCCCTGATAACCTTTAGCCTAAGTGAATGTAAGAGCGTTAACATGGATGCCCCGTTTCTCAATAATAAAGTAACACAATGGGGGAGTGCCGGTCAAGGCTGGAGCTTAGACATGGCACTTTTCTCTTATCGCGGCCTAAAGTTCGACCCATCCAAATCTTTTACTGTCCCCTCCCCCTGAGGCACAATTTTTTAGAGGGGTCCCTCAGCTGCGTACTTCGCTCCTTGTTTTTCAGAACGAGGCAGCTGCCTCGGGGTTCCATCTTCCTCTATAGGTAGATGTTAGTCCCATTTATCGTCCCCTCGGAGCCCGAGAACGTGAAGTCCTCGTGGCCATTTGGTAGTGGGTATGATTGTATCATCGGCTTATGTAACCTTGATTCAAGGTACCCACCGCTAACGGGGTGTCTTGTGGGTAGAGGACCGTGCCATATAACTCGTAGGGCCCTTACGATTTATATGAGCATCAGCTCTGTGCCTGCTATGCTAGGTCTTTTTGTTTGTTGGCGTTTTTGCCTCGGCATTACAGCCTTTTTGTTTGTTGGCGTTTTTGCCTTGGCGTTACAGCCTTTTTGTTTGTTGGCGTTTTTGCCTCGGCGTTACAGCCTTTTTGTTTGTTGGCGTTTTTGCCTCGGCGTTACAGCCTTTTACTAGATCATTCTTTCGGAGTTTGATTCGGCGCCTTTGTCGTAAAATTCTCTTTATTTCGAGGATACATGGTACATTTTTTATGTGTAATACTTCCTTATATGTTTTGCGTTCCATGCATTGCCGAGTCCGAGGCCGTCTTTTTCGTCAATTAGTTTGTACGCTCCTTTCCCTGCCTTCTGCTTGATTGTGTACGGGCCTTCCCAGACTGGCTCTAGCTTTCCCGCGTTTCCTTTTTGGTATGGCGGTATTTCTCGTAATACGAGTTCGCCAGGTTGAAACTCTCGTTCAATTACTTTTTTGTTGTATCCTCGGGCAGCCCCTTTCTGGTAATTAATGATGTGTTGTCGAGCTTCCTCCCTTTCTTCTTCGAGATCATCCAATTTTGCGTATATTAAATCTGCCGATAGGTTCTGTTCCCACGCTTTGTATTTATCTGTTGGTATCATTATTTCTGTATGTAGTACTGCCTCGGTCCCGTATGTCAGGTGAAAAGGAGTCATTCTCGTTGCTCGTCTTTGTGAGGTTCGGAATGCCCATAGTACGTTGTGCAGATGTTCGCACTACTTCTTTTTGTGCGGCAATACTCGCTTTTTCAAGTTGTCTCCTATTGTTTTGTTTGTTGCCTCTGCATGTCCGTTCCTTTGGGGATATATTGGCGTCGAAGTACCAAGCCTTACGTTGTATTGATTTAGCAGTTCTTTAACTTCGGCACTGAGGAATTCTTGGGCGTTATCCGAGACTATCTCTGCGGGTACTCCAAATCGACAGAATATGTTCTCCCAGAAGAAGGTAAATACTTCTTTTCCCGTGTGGCTTCGTAAAGCTTTGGCTTCGATCCATTTGGAGAAGTAGTCGGTTGCGACTATAATGTATCTTCGTTGTCCCGTTCATGGGATGAATGGGCCGACGATGTCCACCCCCCATTTGGCAAAGGGCCATGGGCTCAGTACTGAATTCAAGTTTGTTGCTGGTGCATGGATTCGTTTAGCGAATCTTTGACATGGGTCACATTTTTGAGAGATGTTTTTTGCGTCGGCATGCATATATGGCCAATAATATCCCTGAGCCTTTGTTCGCTGTGCCAGTGCTCTTGCACCGCTGTGGGTACCTGCTTCGCCACTGTGCAGTTCTTTCATTAGTGCGATTCCGTCTACTCGGTCCACACACCTTAATAGTGGTCCCAAGAATGAATGTCGATGTAAGACCCCATCTATGAGTCGGTAGTTAGCAGATCTACTAGTCACTTTGTGTGCTTCTAGTGGATTGCTTGGTAATTCTCTGTTTTCCAAGTATTTCCTTATGGGCATTCTCCAGTCGTCGTACTCTTCTTGGATGGCCATCACATGTTCTCCTTCTTTGGCTGTTATTGATGATTCCTTTATTCTTCCAATTTCGATGGAGAATACATTTTTATCTGTTACTTTGGAGGCAATGAACGCCAAGGCATCCGCGTGCCTATTGTCCTTTCAACAAATGTGTCGTATTTTGAGATGTGGGATTTTCGACATGAGCCTTCTTGCTAACTTCTTATACTTGGATAACAAATCATTAGATTGGTAACTCCCGTCCAATTGTCGTACAACCAGTTGCGAGTCCGTTGTTATTCTTGCTTCCTGGATTTCCATGCTAATCATGTGTTTTAAAGTATGAATCATTGCTTCATATTCTGTTTCATTGTTGGTTGCTTCGAACTCCAACCGAAGTGCGAAGACAGTGCGCTCTCCTTCGGGCGATGTGAAGACTATGCCTATCCCTCGGCCGTCGCTATTCACCGAACCGTCAATGAAAATTTCCCATCTCCGAGGATGGCACTGTTCTAGCAGGTCTTCAGGCCCGTCATCATCTTCGATTCCCAAAATCGGTTCTTCTTCGTAATCTTCTTCTATTGGAAACTCGGCTAGGAAGTCTGCGATGATCTGAGATTTTAATGCCGTCCTGATTTCATATTCCACGTCATATTGTCCGATTTGAGCGTTCCATCTTGCAATTCTTCCTGCTGCTTGGATATTTTTCAGAATGGACTCGATTGGTGTTTTCGTTAGCACGATTATTTTATGGGACTGGAAGTAAGTCCGAAGCTTTTGCGTTGCTACTACTAGCGCGAGGATTAGCTGTTCCAACTTGGTGTAGTTTTTCTCAGCTGGAAAAAGGGTCCTACTGATGTAGTATACTGGTTTCTCCCCTTCTTTAGTTGTTACTAGTACTGCACTAATGGCGTCTTTGTTCGCGGCTATGTATAATTTCAAGTTTTCGTCTTTCTCTGGGCGTTGCAGGGCTGGTAAGCTTGCTAAGTAAGTTTTGATCCCCTGAAAGGCGGCCTCCCTTTCGTCTGTCCACACAAATTGCTCTCCCTTTTTTAGAATGCTAAAAAAGTTTTTACATCGGTCCGAGGATCTGCGATAAATCTGCTAAGAGCAGCCAATCTCCCGTTTAAAGCTTGCACCTCTTTTATGGTTGTTGGCGATGGCATTTCTCGGATTGCTTGCACCTTTAGCGGGTCTGCTTCGATGCCAGTTTTTGTGACTATGTATCCCAAGAATTTTCCAGAGGTTACTCCGAAGATGCACTTTGCTGGGTTGATCTTCATGTTAATCTGTCGCATCTTTTCCAGCATTTCTCGTAGGTCTTTCACATGGGTGTCAGCTTTTTTGCTTTTGACTAGCATGTCGTCTACGTAAGCTTCGATGGTCTTCTTTAACCAAGGACGAAAGATATTCTCCATGGCC
This sequence comes from Papaver nudicaule, assembly GCA_023529015.1. NCBI lineage: Eukaryota > Viridiplantae > Streptophyta > Magnoliopsida > Ranunculales > Papaveraceae > Papaver > Papaver nudicaule. The sequence goes on from JAJJMA010033642.1 coordinate 7,849, forward strand.
TTTTGGTAAGTGGCACCGGCGTTCTTTAATCCGAATGACATTCTGGTATAACAGTATAGCCCGTTGGATGTTAAGAACGCCGTATGTTTCTGATCTTCTTCCGCCAAAGGAATCTTGTTGTAGCCAGAATAACCATCCATAAAGCTTAGCAGCTCGTGGCCGGCAGTTGCGTCAACCATTTGGTCTATGCTGGGCAGGGGATGTGGATCCTTGGGGCACGCCTTATTTAACTTGCTGAAGTCGATGCATATGCGTACTCCTTTGTTCTTCTTCGGTACGATGACGATGTTGGATATCCAATCTGCGTATTGTATTTTTTTGATAATTCCTATTTCGATCATCTTATTTAAGTCTGATTCGACCGCCGTCTGGTATATGTCTGCTAACTTTCGAGGTCTCTGCTTGAATGGTCGCACCGAAGTGTTTATATCTAAGTGGTGACAGGCCAAGCTGGGATCTACCCCTGGCATCTCGCTCATTTTCCAGGCGAAGGCATCAGCATATTCCTTCAGCAGGTCTTCTAACTCATCTCGCTGCTCCCTTGTCATCAACGTTCTGATCTTTACAATCTTTGGATCTTCATTGGTTCCGATATTTACATCCTCGGTAGGCTCTGTTGGGGTAAAGTTCGGAGTATCTTCGTTCACGGCACTAGGATCCTTCGGTGCTTCCTTCGTGATTATCTTTTTGCCTTGTATTATTTGATTAATTTCCTCGCAGATCGTTTTCTCCTTTTGCTGCTTGTACCTTTCTCTTCGGTTACGCCGCACATTTTTTCTTTGATCGATGTCTTTCTCGTGACATGCTTTGGACTCCGAGCCCTCGCCTTTGATTCACCAATACCTTCGGGAGTTGGAAATCTGAGTTTCTGATGCAATGTAGAGGGCACCCCTAAGATCCCATGCAACCATGGTCGTCCCAGGATTGTGCTATATGGTGATTTTATGTCCAGAACACATAATGTTGTTTTTATCTCCATCAAGGCCACGTACACCGGTAATGAAATGTCTCCTTTTGGTTTTGACGCTCTTCCATTGAATCCGTAGATGGTGTAATCCAAGGGCTCCAGTGGAATGTTAGAGAAATATTCCATGTATACCATTCCGAATAATACATCTACCGAACTTCCTGAATCTATCAGGATTCTTGGTATTGTCTTATTTATGTTTACTGTTATTACTAAAGGATTATTGCTTGGACCATCTTCGGGGAGGTCTGCTGCCGAATAAGTTATCGGTGTTAGTTGCCATGGTTCGAATTTCTTGCTTCGGTGACAATCATTATTTCTTTCCCATCTTTGTCTCTTTTGTGAATTCTCCCCCCAAAACTGCTGCTTCTTGAGCTAACACTTTCCCTTGTATGAATCATTGAATTGCAATGAACGATTTGCGCTGATACCTCGTTTTGCGATCTTATTTTGATGACTTGCCCCGAAGGTCCTACTTGCCGCCTCGGCGTCTGGTCCGATTTCGAAGTCATTCTTGGTGACCTATCAAAAAACAAAAAACCCGTGAGGTCCAAGGCGGCCAGCGCAGTTTACTTTGTCGGTGAAGTAAGTCTATTGTAACGGGTTTTTTCAGACGAATTTTATTTTAAGTCGTATTTGCCCTTTTTTAGACATATCTCTAACTGTTTTTTTGTCTTTTAGCTCAAATCGTCTTTTTCCATTGGCTTCTTTTTATGGAGTTTTATTTCCAAATATAGCATGAATTTTGAAAAACCCTAAAACGAATTTTCAGATATAGCATGAATTTGTAATTGTTTTTCGCAGAGCCAGACTTCATTGTTTTAAATGTTTTTGGCGAGCATACACTACCCCCTTTGGAAATCGACTTTACCATACTAAGGTTTCGAAACTCTTAACGGATGATTTTATCACCTGATGCTGTGCTCAGAGGATCCTCAAACATACTAAAGCCTTTAAGGTTCTTTAGATGTTTTAAGGTACAGGAGCTTCTTTTCGAAAAACAAGCTTTGGAAAATCTTTTGAAAAGAAACGAAAATACGCTAAAAATTTGAAAACCCGAAAAATCACAGGCAAACTCTAAGTTGTTTTAATCATCCCTGTTTCTAGCGCCAAACTGTACGAGTAGAAAATCTGCATAGGTACTAGTGATACCATATCCATCAGATCTACTCATACATACAGTAGTTTTTGTTGAGATTCAATGGTGCGAAGACCACAAGAACAATACCGAAGGTGATCAGAACAGTAATTAAAGACTGAAAATATATAACATCAAAGGCTAAATGTATAAATATTTATGTGTATTTCAATGTTGTGATTACATGAATATAACCCTAAGGAACCAGAGGAGATATAGACCTAATCTCACTCTTTCCGCTTAGGTTCAACCCAAAGAGAATCCAACCCTTACAACGTTTTCCAAGCTCGCCTTATATAGGCCGAGCTTGGGTGGTTTACAACTAATAAAGACAAAAGACTCAATCGTGGTGGTGTCAGTCCTTGTCGAGTAAGGCGGTTTATTCGCTGACGATCCGAAGTTGATTCCAGGGCTTCGGTCCTTCGACATGATCCGAAACCTTTCCTCCCGAGTCTTAGCTTCGTTCGTGTGCGACCTGTCTTCTTCATTGGCCTAGTCCGAGATTTCGCCGCCGATCCTCTCGGAGTGGTTAGGCTTCTTGGATGCGAGACACGTGTTCCGAGGGGTTTTACCCCCTACAAAATCCCTGAGCAAAAACGGACAATACGGTACACTTATTATTTGGCTTTGGAGATAGTGTTGCAATTTCTGCTTGCTTTGAGATCTTTAAGTTTAATTTTTTTGGTGACTGCTTCAACCCCATGCTCTTTAACTCAATTGCAGAATCGTATCGATGCGTAGATTATGTCACACTACTGATAATGGAGAAAAGGTAAACAGTGGTAGAAGGAATTGAAACTTAGCATAATTTTAAAATTGCTGCCCAGCACAATGACATTTGAACTAACAAATCACCTTATTTTCACTACAGGAAAAGACCCCCATTAACTACATTCAGAAAACGTAGTCATACCAGTTTGACGACGTTTTTCATAAGGTTATTAAATGGTGGAGTGGTAAAAAGTCCTATACTTAATACGACCTTCCTGAAACGTCGTTACCAAATGTAGTCAAAACACCCTATGACGACTCATCAGTTTTGTAGTCTGAAACTATTTCACGACTCACACCAACTGAAATCTTATAGCTTATCACAAATTTACTCAGGGTAGTAATTTGTTCTATAACAACTTATACTCAACGTCGTTCTAAGATCTTAACAATGAAAAAAAAAATACGAATTAGCAAAAATTAGGATCAGGGTAATTACAAAATTAAAAACAAAATTAGATTTTTATTATTACTCATGTATTCAATTTACAATATCATTGCTACAGTTAGAAAAAATAGAATTTTCAATGCACTTCAATCTTACATCTAAAAATGAGGAAACCCAACAGATACAAAACTTCACACATCAGGGTTCTTTGAATCTCATTGAAAAAAGCTTAAATAAAAATACATTCAACCTGTTTTTTGAGCTGTGATTTCGATTACAATCAACATCAACATGAATCTCTGAAATTTCCAGAGTGAATGGTCTAGCTAGGATGCAAAAACAAAGGAATAGCAAAATTAGTTTACTTCATAAACCATGTAAGATTCATAGGAAATGGACAGAAATGGACCGCAAGAATCAATAGCTAACACTCACTGAAACTTCTTCATACTTTTTTTTTCCGGTGGGAGTGAAAGCATTAGATCTAAGCATCGTTCACTCTAGTTCTTTATGTCTGTCACTCAGATAACAAGTATTTAGGAATAAATCCCTTTTAAATGTAGATGGTGAAGTAATAAGTGTTCTTCAGCTTTAAAAATCTCCATTACCAGCAAGAGAAAACCCATGTCTGTAAAATCACCCAAAACAACAAACAAAATTAACAAATCAGAAAATGGGAAAGAAACACAGAACCAAATACAAGAAGCCCTGTAAAATGAAGAAAAAAAAACGAGAACATCAACAACTTACTGCCTTATTCAAGAAAAAACGAGAACATCAACAGCCCTGTAAAATTATAATTACATAACTTAGAATCGGTCAAAGCACTTCAATCTTGCATCTAAAAATGAGAAAACCCAATAGATACAACAACTTAACACATCATGGTTCTTTGAATCAAACGGATACAACCTGAAAATGAGAAAACATAACTTGAAAAAAATTACTTAAAATTCAAACAGATACAACCTGTTTTTTGAGCTTTGATTTTGATTACAATCAACAGAAATTTCTTGTACCCTTAAAGAATGAATGGTCTGGGCTCACTCATTGAAAGTTCTTTATTTTTTTTTCTGGTGAGAGTGAATAGCATTAGATCTAATGCTCCATTACCAGTAGAAAAAACCCATCTCTGTAAAATCAACCAAAACAACAAACAAATTACCAAATCAGAAAATGGAAAAATAAATCGGAAACAAATACAAGAAGACCTGTAAAATTAAGAAAGAATCGAGAACATCAACTTACTTTCTTTTGATAGTCAAAAATTTTAATCATACACCAACAGTAAATAGTACTTGTCAATCACAAGCTTCTACACTTCGCTGCCAGATCTGTTAGGTTGCACTGTAATGAAAAAATGTTGAGAAGTTAAAAAAATCTGATCATGAAATTGAAATAAAAATTGGACTGTATTCAAAATCAAATCAAAATAATTTTACCTTTTTTTCTTCTACAAAAAAGGAAACTAGAGTAGTATTTAGATCTGGATCTTAACATTTCAACAAAAAGTTGCCAGAAAATTAAACATTGATTTAGGATCATCATATGGCATAACATTTTTCACACATTTCTATGAACAAGAGAACCTAGTAAATTTGAAAAAATAGAAAAAAAAAATCTCTCCCTTTTCTCCAATTTAAGACCAGTAGAAGAAAAAAAAATAGTGCTCAAATCCAAATCAAAAGTTAAGACCATTTTGAGAAAAACCCAGAACTCAAGTAAATATCTAATGACGTTATACAAATTTTAAGATTGGGATCTACTGATATAGCCTTCTCTACTCTGGAGGAAGAAAGAGAAAGCGAGAAGAGAAGAAGGATAATGAGGCAGTAGGTTTAGGGCTCCATCGCTACAAGTATATATAGCAAATCTGTAACAAGTATCTCGAGGATATTTCAATGAGATCTAGGGGCTAGATATATTATACGTGCGTTTCACAGGAAGCCACATATTATGTTCTGGTGTAGCATGGTTCGATGATTATCATCTCCGACTCCAGTTTGATTGGTTTATTCAATCTAAGGGTTATTCTATTACCATGTGTCAAAAGCATAATACATCTAACAGTTTATATTCTCATAAAATTAGCTAGTGCATTTTTGTGATTTATGAACCGTGTGACACCATTTGGTAGGGGTACAAATTTGGTGATTCTACATTTTTACCTCCCGTGTATATTTCAATATAGTACATAAATCATGTACGGAATTCCGAATATTTTATAGGATTATTTAGCCATTAAATGAATTTTTCTTGGGACGAACTTTTATAAATTTTTAAGTATATCCAATGTCATTAAAGATGTATCGTAAAATATCGAACAGGTTATTCGTAGAGGTAATATTATTATTATATAAATATCACTAAATATCAAGCATGTTACTCGTATGGGTAATATTCTCATTACCAAAGTACCGCTAATATAAAGCATGCAGGATACTCACAAATATAAATTGTCATTAACTAAGTATCGCTAAATGTCGAGCAGGTTACTGATGCGTGTCGAATCCGCACAAAATTAATACTCTTACTTCACTAAA
>JAJJMA010033666.1:0-14175 GCA_023529015.1 Papaver nudicaule
ACCAACAATTCTAGTTGACGATGTATATGTCCCCAAAGACATAGCGGTATTGGTCTGGCGGTCTACGGCAGTAGAAAGAAACTGATAGAGATAGTGGATAGTTACGAGAAGATGGCGCGAGTGGACATGTTTTACACAACTCAGGCAGTTACGGAAACCAACCCATGTCCTCCACTCCTCCACTCTTCCACGACTTCCACCTTCTTTGTCGAGAGATCAGGGTGAGTTCAAAACTATAAATAGAGGCCTCCTCTATCTTCCAAGGCAGAACACTTTTCCAGAAACAACCAGACATTCAGAACACCTGAATGAACCAGAGCCTCAGAGTAAACACGCCTGAGCAACCAACACACTTCTAGCCTTGGAGATTTCCAGTCACTCTCACGACGGAAATCTTGAACTCTTACTCCCAAAACACATCCTCAACCTGATCTCAAGTTTCTTCGTTGTTTCCCTCCCTAGATCAACCTCTATCCTCTCTGTGACCGAAGCAAGACGTGAACGGCCATTGACTTGGTTTAGGCTCGTCTTGTTCGACTTTGATCTCGAACACTACGAAAGTACCCAGAGACGGTGCATTGTTTTTCCAGGTAAAAACAACGGGCACTTGCTAAACTTGTGGAACAAGTAACTAGTTGCTTTATTCCTAAGCAACCTATCTTATTGAGTGCTATAAATATAGGTTTCTAGAACGAAAACCACAAGCATCAAGCATACGTGAAGATTCTATGTGGAATTGATCATAAACTCTTTTCACTTCGGTGAATACTTGTTGTGGTATAGTCATCTCTATTAGGTAGCAGTTCCTCTGTGGGAATTACCTAACAACTATAAAGACTTCTCTTGAGAGTTGGGAAGCACAGGTAGGAGATTGAGACCTTAGTGGTTGAAATCGGAGTAACCTGTAACCTTGGTAAACTGATCACGTTCTTGTCTATTCTACGGTCCTTCTCTTCTGATATAAGGCTATTCAAGAACTGATACGTTACACACAGGGTTGAAAGGAAGCAACGCACGGCTGCATTCGGTGTTGTAAGACCTAGTTAGCTCCAGTTGTATAAGTTTCTTAAGTGATTCTTTTTACAACTGAGGTAGAGACAAGTTGGGCATAGTTTACTCGGTTTACTTGTCAGCCCCCGCTTGTAAGTAGATTTCCGTATGACCTGGAGCAATCCGAAGGAAGTCACTTTGTGTATGCCAAACTGATAGAGGACAGTTCAAACATACAGTTAATAATTGAGGTTGCAAAGCTAGAATTATTGACACAAGCCTTTAACAGCGGTTAAAGCAACTCTTAGGCCTGTAAAGGACGTCAGCTAGGGTAATCAAGTGTGTGACGATATGTGGGGGATCTAGAGACGTAAGGAGTGCGACAGTAGCCATTTCGCTTGGAAGGTTGGAATTGGTCTCTGCTACATCCCAGACCGAAGTCTTATAGTAGGCTAGTGTTTGTAGACAGTTTGTACTGTGCGGTGTTCAATCTGGACGAGGTCCCGAGGTTTTTCTACAGGTCGTAGTTTCCTCGTTAAAAAAATCTCTGGTGTCTTGTGTGCTTTACTTTCCGCATTATATTCTCTGTTTATATAATTAAAGCAAACACAAGAAGTACGTTATTAATAAACCTGATCGTTGTCCCCAATCCATCCATTGGATTTACCAAGACCTTGTCTTGTGTCGGACTGATCCTTTGAGATCTAAACTCAGGTTAACAGGTCTGGATATTGATTTTTGAGATCGTCTAGATCTGACCATAAGTCTCACGAGCCCAAACAAAAAGTTGGTTGTATTTCGGTACCCCTGCTTTTTCAATTGGTATCAGAGCCGGTGAACACATAAAAGACGTAACTGTCTGTGTTTATCGCGGCTTGTGAGTTATGAACCAAAGCATAAGATCTTGTAACGTACCACCAAAGTTTGATGGCACAAACTACCTATGGTGGAAGACTACAATGACATCATTTTTGCAAGCCCGAGATTTCAAAACTTGGGTTTATGTCAAAACAGGATATACACCACCAACAATTCTAGTTGACGATGTATATGTCCCCAAAGACATAGCGGCTTATGATGACGTGGAAACTCTCGCCGCCAAGCAAAACTATGATTGGCTTAATGCCATCATTCGTGCAGTTACACTTGATCTTTTCCATCACGTGGCCACATGTGAAACCTCTCACGAGGCTTGGAATAGATTAAGGAACGTATTTGAAGGGAATGCAGCAGAAAAAGAAGCTAGACTTTAAAGCCTCATGTCTGACTGGGAAAACCTTCGAATGCTTGAGGATGATACCTTTGAAGAATTTAACCCCAAATTTTCTGAGATGGTGAATGCCTGTCACACCTTAGGAAAAGTTATTCCGGAAAGGGACATTGTGTGTAAAATTCGGAGGTCATTACCCTCAAGATACGAATCAAAGAAACATGCCATCCAAGAAGTCCATGGCTTAGATATAACAAGAAGTGACCTTGTTGTTAAGCTAAAGATCTTCGATCATGAGCGAAAAGATGAAAAGAAATCTATCGCTTTTGAAGTTGTATACACTCCGTGCACCTCCTCTCCACCGAAATTGTCTTGGGCTGATGAGTGTGAAAGCCTTGACAATGAAGAAGTGGACACTGAATTGTCTCTGATTACACAGCAACTGAAAGATCTTCTCAGATCTAGAAGAGACAGGCAATTCAGGAGCAGAAGATCCTTACCAGCATTGAAACCTAATCCTGACCGGGATGAGGATGATCTAGCTGATGTGTAGTGTTTCAAGTGTCGAGGCTTTGGACACATGAAAGACATATGCCCTAGTAAGGAATACCATAAAAGGGATAATGCTCTCTCATCTCGATTCGATGATATGCCTGACCAGCATGAATTCGAATTAGATCATGAAGAAATTGCTTTAATGGCAGGGACTTCAGACGAACGATCTAAACACGATGATTTAAAATACATTTTAATTCATCAGTTTATCAGTAAGAGCGAGGACCTTGTTCAAGAAAACAATCAGTTAAAATCTGATCTTCAAAAGGTAGAGAAAACCCTTCTCCTGAAAGATCAAGAACTTGAGAAATTGAGTGATCATCTCTCCTCAACTTTATCTCTAAAAGATAAAGAAATTGATGCCCTAAAAGATGATCTCCAAAGGCTATCTGGTAGCTCGGATAAAGTAGCAGCAATGTTATTTGGTCAAAAAGCCTTTGGCAACACCAATGGGCTAGGGTTCAATAGTAACACTTACACCAAAAACAGTACTTTCATAATGGCTGGATTCAGTCCTCCATCTAATGAAAAACACAAAGGTGTACCTGAGAAAGCTAAAACTCAGGATAAAAATCCTTACAAGAATTGCCAGTACTGTGGCAAATCTGGACATGTCCAAGGAAGGTGTCGGCTGCTTAAGGGAAATAGAAAAGCTGTAAACAAACTTCAAGACGATATGGATAGAATGAACAAAACCCTGAAGCAATTCAAGGGAGCGTTGAAAAACGTGAAAAGTTCAAGAGGAAATGAAAAGGGTAAGAAAAACTCTCAACCTGAATCAGTCTCTAGCAACCACTCTACAATCAACACCCTGTGTGAGTATAATACTCACACTCCAACTGCTTAATCGCAGTTAGGGGATGTATCCTCACATTATGACTTGTATGTGTGAGGCATGCAGTTGATATCAGGAACTCGTTCCTGGTATTGTGGTTGTTCAAGTCACTAGTAGAAATAATATAAACATATTTTCAGAAGAGTTTTACTCCATAGAAATTTTGTTTCAAACTGTATAAACTCTGTCCGTCAGAGTTCAGGAGTTTTGGTTTTGTACCGGTTCGTGAACCGCTCACGTCAAAAATCTGGAAGATTCCCTTAAGTCTCTCAGATAAACTGAAACTCACTCCTCTTGAGATATATATATATTCATAAATCCAATAAGTCATAAACAAGATGGCTTATTCTACAAGAAGTGTTACGAGGAGTTGTAAAAGTGAAGCTGTGAAAGTTGAGCTCTGTGAAGGGTTTACACGCAAGAGAAAGATGACTCCTGCAGAAACTTTGAATTACCTTCGTAAATTTCCTGATCCAGAGACTCATGTTATTAACTCGAGAGAAACAATTGATGGATATTCACACATGAGAAAGTACTTTCTGTATAAAATCGATTACGAAAGGAAGCAGACTATTTTCCATGAAGACAAAGCCCAAAGCTTAAGGAATAGTTGTGCTCATTATACATCATTGTTACGTGCTCCAACTGGTCTTTCTGAAAAATAAGCTAGGGATGCACACATCGTAGATGATTTCTTTGATGAAGTCATATCTCGAGATTGTGAAGACAAAAGTTGAGGTCATACAACTTTATAATCGTGTCTTCATATCTAAAAGTAGTTTGCCTTTTCATGCTTTTTAGAGTTTTTCAGCGTATACAACTTAATTTCATTAATAAAAGTTCTTTTTAGAGGATTATTAATGATGTTTGCAATACTTGATTTGTCTACCTCAATCTTATTGCAACACATAGCTTTTTCCATTACCTCGGTAGTGATGCAAAGTTATGTCTATTACAAAAGTTATGCTTTTTCTCACGATCAAGAAACTTTTGATTGTATGATTTTTAGGGTTTTCACAAACTCGGAATCATATACTCTTTTCCAAAAATTTGGCTAAGGGAAAGAGATTATAAACAAAGGAATACTAGATAACATTAAAATTGTTTTGTCCATGTTAGACTTTGTAAGTTGCTATTAATTGAATAACACCACCACATGGGGGAGAGTTCTTAACTGAACTTGCGCTTAAAAACAAATCTTTTTGGGGAGCGTGGTTGTGGAATATTAGGAGAAAAGTGTATCTATATTTCTCCAAAAGATGAGAACTCAGGAATCTTCGTTCAAATTTCCTAGTTATACCATCTTAAACTTGGTATGCAAGTACTTAGATTAACCTATTTCATAAGTTTATGAAACCCTAGTCTCGAACTACTTTGTCATATTTTTGTGACAAATAGGGGGAGAATACATATGGTTCTTGTTCTTGTGGTGCATAACCATAGGGGGGGAACATCATGTGCTTACTTGCTGTACTTTTTCAAAGTATCAAGTAAGGGGGAGTAATTAAAGCTGGGAAGAAGCTTCATATCAGGAATGAGTAGAATCACTTTAAAAGTTTTGATACACAAACTTTAAAGTTTTCTCAGATTCTTACTCTTTGCACAAACAACATGTGGGATTAGCATATTAACATATGTAAGCTTGAGCGTATCTTTGTGGTTGTTTGAGTTGGATATGTTGTAGGTGATGCCTACGAATTTATCAACAAGAGTTAAACAAACACATCAAGACTCAAGGGAGAAGTTGAAGAATTCAAGAAAACAAGATACATATGGTTGGTACTTAATTGTATATCTTTTGAATCCATATGTAAATTGGTTTTGTCACTAAAATTGGCAAAGGGGGAGATTGTTAGGGCATTGTCCGGTCAAACCCACTAGCGTTGGTATGTCAAGCTGGTTGTCAGTTTTAGGTGTCAAAACACAATTCTTGATTTAGCCTACTAGAGTTTAGATTTCAGAATTGGGATATAGACAAAGTAGTAGAGACCTTGAAGACGAAGACTGTGAAGACAAAGAAGACATCAATTATTCTTCATCGACAAAAGGTTAGTATGAGTTATGACTTTTATGGAAATTCTTCTATTCTACTTATTCTATCTTTCGAAATAGTCGGCTACTTTAGTAGAGATACTAATAGCGATTGAGATCATGTTCTTGTCTACATGACCATGTGTTATGTTGGTATTTGTTCCCACGAATACTAAGTTTACAAGAATGCATGAGATAGATTTGATACCATTTGTCCATTGCAATGGTTTGCTTGCAAATCACTTGTTGGATATGGGTGAATCTAAAGGAGTACTCTTGAGCAAGAGTCCAGTGGATTATAGCTGAGGGCGTCTAACACGTCTAAGTACTGGCCCAGTCCAGAACTTCCAGCGGATCCAAGTTAAACCCTAATTTGGAAAACGACGGTTCCCGAACCGTACGATGAACAGTGACTTGGGAATTTTTCCTGAGTTCCAAATCGTCAATTTGTACGCGTACTAGTACGTGAACCCCAGATTCGATGCATTTGGTCGTGATTCATATGGACGGTTCGCGAACTGGCCAAAGTAAATATTCTCTGGGATTTTCACACGGGTTAAACTCTGACTCATTTATCTCTTAGTTGGACTTGGTTATCACGAAATATCTTTTGTGGTCCATCCAACGGTTCTCAATGTGTCAATAAGATAAAGATTATCTCTGGTCTGTTGGATATCATTCTTAAAGTGTTTTTGAGCTAACAAAACACTTGGCAGATAAATGATAAAGATTTCCAATTGAGATAAATTTAGGTTTCTTTGTGTGCAAGTTAAGTAACGGGTTCGTTTTACACGGGCACTTGCTAAACTTGTGGAACAAGTAACTAGTTGTTTTATTCCTAAGCAACCTATCTTATTGAGTGCTATAAATAGAGGTTTCTAGAACGAAAACCACAAGCATCAAGCATACGTGAAGATTCTCTGTGGAATTGATCGTAAACTCTTTTCACTTCGGTGAATGCTTGTTGTGGTATAGTCATCCTCTATTAGGTAGCAGTTCCTCTGTGGGAATTACCTAACGACTATAAAGACTTCTCTTGAGAGTTGGGAAGCACAGGTAGGAGATTGAGACCTTAGTGGTTGAAATCGGAGTAACATGTAACCTTGATAACCTGATCACGTTCTTGTCTATTCTACAGTCCTTCTCTTATGATATAAGGCCATTCAAGAACTGATACGTTACACACAGGGTTGAAAGGAAGCAACGCACGGCTGCATTCGGTGTTGTAAGACCTAGTTAGCTCCAGTTGTATAAGTTTCTTAAGTGATTCTTTTTACAACTGAGGTAGAGAAAGTTGGGCATAGTTTACTCGGTTTACTTGTCAGCCCCCACTTGTAAGTAGATTTCTATATGACCTGGAGCAATCCGAAGGAAGTCACTTTGTGTATGTCAAACTGATAGAGGACAGTTCAAACATACAGTTAATAATTGAGGTTGCAAAGCCGGAATTATTGACACAAGCCTTTAACAGCGGTTAAAGCAACTCCTAGGTCTGTAAAGGACGCCATCTAGGGGAATCAAGTGCGTGACGATCTGTGGGGGATCTAGAGACGTAAGGAGTGCGACAGTAGCCAGTTCGATTGGAGGGTTGGAATTGGTCTATGCTACATCCCAGACCGAAGTCTTATAGTAGGCTAGTGTTTATAGATAGTTTGTACTGTGCGGTGTTCAATCTAGACGAGGTCCCGAGGTTTTTCTACAGGTCGTAGTTTCCTCGTTAAAAAAATCTCTGGTGTCTTGTGTGCTTTATTTTCCGCATTATATTCTCTGATTATATAATTAAAGGAAAACACAAGAAGTACGTTGTTAATAAACTTGATCGTTGTCCCCAACCCATCCATTGGATTTACCAAGACCTTGTCTTGTGTCGGACTGATCCTTTGAGATCCAAACTCAGGTTAACAGGTCTGGATGTTGGTTTTTGAGATCGTCCAGATCTGACCAAAAGTCTCACGAGCCCAAACGAAAAGTTGGTTGTATTTCGGTACCCCTGCTTTTTCAATAGTCTAACAACTTCAACAATGTGCGACATACCACCTCATCACTTAATTAGCTTTATACGGTATATCGATATTTCATTCGAAAAAATCCATCCAAAATGCTCATGTCTTAAGGTCCCTCTACGATCACACCTCTCACACACATTCAAAGTCGGCTTTCATTTTTTATCGACATAAATGATATTCTTATGAAATGTAAATTTGCATAAATCCATTCTTCAACTTTATTATGCAGGAAATACGAATACGGAATTATCGAACCTAACAAAAAGACATCAACAAAGACATCAACTTTGTATAGAAATGTTACATTAAACATCTTATAAATACGAATCTTTATAACAATTCTCCTAAAATCTTACAGTTTAATAAGATTTTAATAGAAAATTTACGACTTACTATACATGAAAGGAAAGATATCTTAAGCGATTGTATGAAAAAGAGATTCTCAAGTGTATCTATATCCCATAATTGCAATCGGTACAATAAAAAGGTAATTTTGATTAACTAATCCCCATTTAAATTTTCAAATGCATACTTGTCACATCTATAATTCAGGATTCAATCATAATGTTCTTTCTAAATATTCCAACTCGTGTAGATCCAGTTGATCTGCATTGTTCATTTTGAGTTTGTATAAATTGTAACTTCACCCACCCATTTTTCTTCACCATACACTTCATAATTTTCTGCATTTCTTTCTCTCCTGAGCACAACTTGGTAAGGATTTCTGTTTCATGTATGTTTGATGATTATTTGTTTTCTTGGTCCTACTTTTTGTCTAGTTTCAAAAGTTTATCGCTTACATATTCCCTCCTCTATTGGGAAATGATGTTTCCGGTTTCTTTTGTTGTCCTGTAACGGAGAGATTTAATAATGATAAAGAGTATCTAGCTTATAAGTTTCTATGTTTTTCGTTTCACTCTAGTTTTCTTTAAAATTGTGCAAATATTGAAATTATCACATTTTGGATGATGAAAGAAAAATGTGTTTTTCACTTATTGAATCACGTTCTTGTCCCCAAAAAAGGAACTTAGCAGTTATCAATAATAAATAGTATTTTCTAATTTGTCACATTTCTTCTTTCTCCCTCAATTTTCTAAAAAATCATCTCTCTCAAGGGATGAAGATGGACTTTCTTCCTCTTATTCTTTTATATCCATATTTCTGATTATATGAAACTATCATATTTTGTTTTTGTCTAGTGAAAAAGCTTCAAAATGGAACATCAACGTTGTGGAGCATGCACGGCACAAAAGAAAAAATGTTCACCACAATGTCAATATGCTCCATATTTTCCTATTGCTTTGATGGAGATTTTCATTATTGTTCGTGAGTATTTCGGCGCAAATAATTTTGTGAAGCAAGTGAAAAAGGTTATGTCGGAATATCAGCAGAAAGAAGCGGCTAGGACATTAATTGAAGAAGCCATGTACAGAAAGAATGATCCTGTTCATGGGATATCAGGATTTTTTCAAGCAAAAGTTGATTATCTTAAAAAACAAAATGATGAATTACGACAACAAAATTCTCAACTACGACAACTGTTGAATTTTTGGATGACTGGAGGAGTTATGCCACCGGTATCCGCAACACTATTACCGCCAGAGTAATAACTTCAATCACCTACACTTAGTGTTACCGTAAGTTCACCCGTACTTGTTTCGTAGTCATTTAATTCCTTCCCAAAATCAATTTTTTGTTTCACTACAAGATGAATTTTTATTATAAGATTGTCTATTTATTTGTGTAGAGAAGTCGAGGAAGTCCACAATTTTTTCTCTATCCAGAATCAGAACTTAGGTAATGAGAGATTAATCGTATTCAATTCATCATAAATTAGTATTACATGCCTATAAATTTTTGATATAAATTGTATGCTGACAAGGAATGATTAATCTCTGTGGTGTGTAGTATGAATATGACTGGCACTGGCACTGGCACTGGTAGTACGAAGACCAATTTAATTGCGGAAGGTGAGCTTGACCTTGAGCATGAGCTTGCATTAAAGAATATTCGAGAATGCTGATCATAAATTTGGTCACTCTCAAACTCTTAAGTTTAATAAACTAATGTTTGATTGTTAGTTATTCAATGAAAATTTGGAATGAAAAAATGGTACTCATTGAAAAGATGGGGCTACCAAAATGCACTACCAATTTTTTTTTTTTTTTGTGAACTATATTAAAAACACTTCGATGATCTCAAAAATCAATATCCAAGTGTAACCCGAGTAGAGCTATATTTCAAGATCCGAATTATAAGAATATAAATCCCTACATGTTAATAACATGCAAAGATTATTATAATTTAATTATTATAAAATAGAAAATTATAAACAGAAAGTAAAGCAAGGTACCAGAAATTTTGTAAACGAAAAAACTCTTATCTAGCAGAAAAACCCCGGGACCTCATCCAGTTTGAACGCACACTGTATTAAGCCACTACAAACACTAGCCGTCCAAGCTATTTAGCTACAATTGTGATCATACGTCTCTTTGATCTTGCAAGACCCGACATACTTGATTCTCCCAGCTGAAGTCCTTTACAGGCCTAGCAACTTCTCGAAAGTCCTTCACGAAGACTAGCGCTACCCTGCCTCCAACAGGATAGTGAACATTGACTTCCTTTAAATACGATAAAGGTTAACAAAAATCTCTCAATGTTCGAAATCGGGTTTACAAGCATATACAACGCTTAGATCGACTCTACCTCAAAAGTTTTGTTCTTAACTCTGTTTCTAGATCAAAACACAATTGTAACTTCTAGGACCTACTCGAGTACATATTAGCGTAGAAAGTTTTTATCACAATCTTGTAAATCGATTGATCGTTCTTGAATGATCTTATTACATACAAGAACTAAATCAATCAAGAATAATCAATATTGTATATAGTGAGGGAAATGTTTTAGGTTTTAGTTTGTGAGGGATTTGAATTTGATAGATGCGACTCAGGATTGGGTTTTAATTGTGGGGGTATCTTAGTATTTTCCCACATTTCAGACACCCGGGTTATTTAGACTTTTGTTGAGGAAGATTTAAACATGTGGTAAATGTAAAACCATTACACCAATAAACTATCCCCTATAGTGTATGTATATTAATATTTATATTTTCTGATGTTGATTGAATTCTAAATGTGTTATCTTATTTTGGATATTATTATCAAAGAATCAAATAAAGAAGAAATTACATGCAGAGTTTATAATTAAAGAAAACAATAAGGGGAAAATGACATGAAGAGTTTAACTTCTAGCCCTTTTCGAGTTCATGTTATCACTCCTAAACTTAAATAGTCAAACATTAAATATGAATTTTTAACAAAATTCTGTCTTAAATACTATTTGGCGACTAAATTCACTAATTATTGGAGATGCTCTTACTACACCATATTAGTCAGATATCAACTAAAATTTGAAAACGACTTACTGCCTATTGCAAATTTGGCCAAAATTGTACAAGCAATGCAACAACAAAATGGGTCACGGCCATTAACACGATGATTTAGATAGAACTCATGGCTTTGGGAGAAACCAAATGTTTTCCAAAGAAAATTATGGTATAATGACTTTGAAGGAATATTTGGAGACATACTAGCTTCAAAGGCCAAGTCAAGGACATCAACAAAATTGCGCTAAGTTCTGTCCATAAGAGAATTAGACATAGTTATTGAGACCATTATGCATAATCAGTCAGTTTGCCTTTGGAAAATCAAGCAAATAGGATGAGAATTTACAAAATTCTAACAAAAAGAAAAAAGAAATTAAGGTCCTTGAGTTGATAAGAAAAGACAAGGAGGAATGAATCATTCCATAGTGGCGGTTACAAGAAGTTATGGCTTGTCATGCGTGAGTAGAATGCTTGGACAAGGAAGGACGATTATAGAGTTGCTTTGTAGCCTTAGTAGAATGCCCTTACCCACCAAGGACGGGTGTAGAAAATATGGCACATGGAGGGAAGGCCTAGTCAGTTACAAGCTTACTTGAGACGGTTATGGAACTACTCTTGGAAAGATGTATGTCCAAGGCCGGTGCATGTCAGTTATGTACGGTTTGGCCAATAGAACTATTGTATATAAGCTATTAGAGGCTTAGAAAATCAGTAGGTATGAAAGGACTATTATACTTTTAGTAGAGTTAGAAAACAGAGTGTAAACATGGGTTGTTGAAAAGCAGGGGTACTGAAATACTACCAACTTTTCGTTTGGGCTCGTGAGTCTTATGGTCAGATATGGACGATCTCAAAAATCAATATCCAGATTTGTTTAACCTGAGTTTGGATCACAAGGGATCAGTATGACGCAAGACAAAGTCTTGGTAAATCCTTTGGATGGATTGGGGACAACAATCAGGTTAACGATAACGTACTTCTTGTGTTTGCTTTAATTATAAAATCAGAGAATATAATGCGGAAAGTAAAGCACACAAGACACCAGATATTTTTGTAACGAGGAAACTACGACCTGTAGAAAAACCTCGGGACCTCGTCCAGATTGAACACCGCACAGTACACACTGTCTACAAACACTAGCCTACTATAAGACTTCGGTCTGGGATGTAGCGGAGACCAATTCTAGAACTCCAAGCGAACTGGCTACTGTCGCACTCCTTACGTCTCTATATCCCCCACAGATCGTCACACACTTGATTCTCCTAGATGACGTCCTTTACAGGCCTAGGACTTGCTTTAACCGATGTTAAAGGCTTGTGTTAATAATTCTGGCTTTGCAACCTCAATTATTAACTGTATGTTTGAACTGTCCTTTATCAGTTTGGCATACACAAAGTGACTTCCTTCGGATTGCTCCAGGTCATACGGAAATCTACTTACAAGCGGGGGCTAACAAGTAAACCGAGGAAACTATGCCCAACTTGTCTCTACATCAGTTGTAAAAAGAATCACTTAAGAAACTTATACACCTGGAGCTAACTAGGTCTTACAACACCGAGTGCAGCCGTGCGTTGCTTCCTTTCAACCCTGTGTGTAACATATCAGTTCTTGAATGGCCTTATTGCGAAAGAGAAAGACCGTAGAATATACAAGAACGTGATCAGGTTACCATGGTTACAGGTTAATCCGATTTCAACCACTAAGGTCTCAATCTCCTACCTGTGCTTCCCAACTCTCAAGAGAAGTCTTTATAGTCGTTAGGTAAATCCCACAGAGAAACTGCTACCTAATAGAGGATGACTATAACACAACAATCTTTCACCTAAGTGAAAAGAGTTTACGATCAATTCCACAGAGAAACTTCACGTATGCTTGATGCTTGTGGTTTTTCATCCTGAAACCCTCTATTTATAGCACTCAATAAGATAGTTTGCTTAGGAATAAAGCAACTAGTTACTTGTTCCACAAGTTTAGCAAGTGCCCATGTAAAACGAACCCATTACTTGACTTGCACACAAAGTAACCTAGATTTATCTCAATTGGAAATCTTTATCATTTATCTGCCAAGTGTTTTGTTAGCTCAAAAACACTTTAAGATTGATATCCAAGAGACCAGAGATAATCTTTATCTTGTTGACACATTGAGAATCATAAGATGGACTACATAAGATATTTTCGTGATAACCAAGTCCAACTAAGAGGTAAAGGAATCAGAGTTTAACCCGTGTGAAATTCCAGAAGAATATCCACGTGGACGGTTCAGGAACCGCCCTTCTGAAGTACGACCAGATACATCGAATCTGTGGTTCACGTACATGCATGTGTACAAATTGATGTTTTGGAACTCATGAGAAATTTCCGGAGTCACTGTTCACGAACCGGTTCGGAAACCGCATTTGTTCAGAATTAGGGTTATTTGACTGGATCCGCTAGAAGTTCTGGGCTGGGCCAGTACTTAGACGTGTTATACGCCCCCAGCTATAATCCACTGGACTCTTGCTCAAGAGTACTCCTTTAGATTCACCCATATCCTACAAGTGATTTGCAAGCAAACCATTTCTATGGAAAGATGGTATCGAATATATCTCATGCATTCTTGTAACTTTAGTATTCGTGGGACAAATACCAACATAACACATGGTTATGTAGACAAGAACACGATCACAATCGCTATTAGTATCTCTACTAAAGTAGCTGACTATTTCGAAAGATAGAATAAGTAGAATATAAGAATTTGCATAAAAGTCATAACTCCTACTAACCTTTTGTCGATGAAGAATAATTGATGTCTTCTTTGTCTTCACGGTCTTCGTCTTCAAGGTCTCTACTACTCTGTTTATATCCCAATTCCGAAATCTAAACTCTAGTAGGCTAAATCAAGATTGTGTTTTGACACCTAAAACTGACAACTAGCTTGACATACCAAAGCTAGTGGGTTTGACCGGACAATGCCCTAACAGTTGTGATCTATTTTTGTGATGTCCGAAACGGGCATAGTTTTGGTGTATCTTCCATTGAAGCAACAAATACGAGTTTGTTGCAATTATCTATTGTGTTTTTACTATTATGATTCATGATTCATTGCATGGCGTCACTCAGCATATTATGGGGTGTGCTTGAGTAAGAGAGAAAACCAAGAAAGAAGTCTTTTTTTGCCAAGTAC
>JAJJMA010033672.1:0-17587 GCA_023529015.1 Papaver nudicaule
AACATCTTACTCGAACCGACGTAAGTATAGTGGTTTCTATTCCATAGGAAACACTATATAGATTCAACATCAATAAGATAAAGATTATCTCTGGTCTGTTGGATCTCTATCTTGAAGTGTTTTTGAGCTAACAAAACACTTGGCAGAAAAATGTTTAAAGATTTCCAATTGAGATAAATCTAGGGTTTCTTTGTGTGCAAGCCAAGTAACGGGTTCGCTTACACGGGCACTTGCTAACTTTTAGGTTAAGAAACTAGTTGTTTTATTCCTAAGAAACATATCTTATTGAGTGGTATAAATAGAGGGTTAAAGAATGAAAACCATAAGCATCAAGCATACATGAAGTTTCTCCGTGGAATTGATCGTAAACTCTTTGCACTTCGGTGTAACATTTTGTGGTATAGTCATCCTCTATTAGGTAGCAGTTCCTCTGTGGGATTTACCTAACGACTATAAAGACCTCTCTTGAGAGTTGGGAAGTACAGGTAGGAGATAACGTACCACTGTGGTTGTTATCGGATTAACATGTAACCTTGGTAACCTGATCACGTTCTTGTCTATTCTACGGTCCTTCTCTTCTGCAATAAGGCCATTCAAGAACTGATACGTTACATACAAGGTTGAAGGAAGCAACGCACGGCTGCACTCGGTGTTGTAAGACCTAGTTAGCTCCAGTTGTATAAGTTTCTTAAGTGATTCTTTTTACAACTGAGGTAGAGACAAGTTGGGCATAGTTTACTGGGTTTACTTGTCAGCCCCCGCTTGTACAGTAGATTTCAGTATGACCTGGAGCAATCCGAAGGAAGTAACTTTGTGTATGTTAAACTGAAGAGGACAGTTCAGACATACAGTCAACAGTTAAGGTTGCAAAGCCGGTATTGTTGACACAAGCCTTTAACAGCAGTTAAAGCAACTCCTAGGCCTGTAAAGGACGTCAGCTAGGGGAATCAAGTTGGTGACGATCTGTGGGGGATCTTGAGACGTAAGGAGTGCGACAATAGCCAATTTGCTTGGAGGGCTTGAGTTGGTCTCTGCTACATCCCAGACCGAAGTCTTATATAGTAGGCTAGTGTTTGTCGACAGTTAGTATTGTGTGGTGTTCAATCTGGACGAGGTCCCGAGTTTTTCTACAGGTCGTAGTTTCCTCGTTAAAAAAATCTATGGTGTCTTGTGTGCTTTACTTTCCACATTATATT
Organism: Papaver nudicaule; assembly: GCA_023529015.1. Classification (NCBI taxonomy): domain Eukaryota; kingdom Viridiplantae; phylum Streptophyta; class Magnoliopsida; order Ranunculales; family Papaveraceae; genus Papaver; species Papaver nudicaule. The sequence continues at coordinate 1,197 of JAJJMA010033672.1, forward strand.
CTCTGGTTATATAATTAAAGCAAACACATGAAGTGCGTTATTAATAACCGTCGAGTTGGTCCATAATCCATCCAGAGGATTTGCCAAGATTTATCTTGAGTTGGACCGATCACTTGTGATCCCACTCCGGTTATCAGATTTGGATATTGATTTTTGAGATCGTCCATATCTTATCATAAGACTCACGAGCCCAAATGAAAAGTTGGTTGTATTTCGGTGCCCCTGCTTTTTCATTTACACTTGTGCTACAAAAGACAAAATATAACTTAATACTTGAGATTTACGTTATGACTTGATCAGTTGTGATCAATGTTTCTTAATAGAGAACTCCACGATATCGCTTGCGGTATTCATTGTTGTAGTTATGACATTCTATATTGCTTAGAGCTTTATTTTCTTCTCATCTCTAAGTGACATAAGGTTTTTCCTAAAACCCGCGAGTCAGATAATAGCAGTCTATATGATGTTGTCTATGTAGTATTACGAGATTATATCCATCATAGTATTGCTTCTCGACTTACCTTGTCTGACTCTGTCGGATTGTTAGTATGTATTTATATATACTAAAGTAATCGAGATCGTGACTCACACTTATGTTGTGTAGACTTGACATACTGCTTTTCTGAGTTCGAATGTTATATCTCTGTTTGGCTCTGATGTCTAGAGTACGAAATCATACACTTATTTTTGGACATATGAAGATCTAGAATGCCATATTACTTTTAGATTTCAAAACCATATTCCTTGTTTTCTTTCTTATGGACTTTAGAGTTCGAAACCACAATGTGGGTTTTGGTAAAACTGGCTTTAATGTTCAAAGCCATAATCTGGTTATTGTGTCTGAAACTTAAAACTAAGTTTTGACCGTAAGAAAACTTGAGTTTGAAACTAAGTTTGCTGGATAATAGTGACTTGAGAATCGAGACCAATGTGTGTTGACCATGTGAGTTATAAAGGTCTATAATAAATACTTGGGCTTTTAAAGGTTTATGTTAACTGGGAAATTTACCTGAGCGTCAAGGACAAAAAGGTGTGATGTTGAAACGTTGCTTGACCACATGGACTCTCAGGTAACTATTTCGAAGTTCAAACTCTATCGTTTTGATTTGTGCTTCAACGAATTAATGAGTTTGATATTCTAAGTTTGAAGTTTAAATTTTTTCATATTCATAGTATAACTAAGTTTGTTTGAGTCATCATTAGAAATATGGTTCGTCGCTCTAGTTACTTGACACATGATTTCAATACAATATTGTATGTGATTAAATCATCGTATTTATACACTGCATGATCACACACCCAATTGAGTATTCTACTGGTGTTTAATGTGAATTCGGATATTATTAAAGTGATCATCTATATTGGAATCGTGAATTCATGAGGAACAATATCGCTATTACTCGGAGAATCATACACGGTACTTTCCATGGTATATCTTTATTGTATGATTCAAAAATGTCCTTGAACCTACATGTTCACTTAAGCTTAACACATAAGGCTTGTCCATGTCTGTTATGATACGTTGTTATAACGTTAGCCACAATAAACCTGATCCCAGTTCCACCTAAGATCGACCTGGCCCGTCCAACAATGCTTAGGAAGTGATGTTGACATTGTCAAAGCTGATGTCGACATTTGGAAGTAATAATACCATAGGATGATTTTCGAATCCAAGGACACATATTTCGAATTGATCTCCATCCCAGGGAGTATATTTGGTAAGCACCATATTTCTAATTACTGAAATATCCAAATATATCTAATTGAGTATTTTTTTCTTTGAATGCTTTAGGCCAAACATTTAATGAAATATTTTTGTTAAATGTAAAAATGCCACAGTATTAGATTTCATTTAATGCAATGAATCTATATGGGAGTTTCGAACTTAAAAGAAATGTGCTTAAAATATTTTCTAAATTACTTTGCCTCATTCCAAAGTTAAGCCTTGGTCATATAAATAGGAGTTGGTATCTTTCCTAAAATCTTTGTCGCTCTACCAAGTTTCATTTTCAGAAAAGTAAGCTTGTGATACCCATTATTCCTTTCAGTACGTTTGAGCTTTGCTCTCCGTCTGGATTAGTGTGAAAGTCTTCTCTTGGGGATCGAAAAGCCTAGAAGTCCCTCTTCAGGGAAACTAGTTTTTGTTTACTAGTCTTATTTGTATTGTACTTGTATTTTGTTATATCACGTCTATCAAAGTCTTACGATATTGTCTATTCTAAGTTCCTTCTCGTCTGATATAAGGCCACTCAAGATCATAGTAATTAGAACATCTATTTATCTATTGACATGTATTTGTAAGCAAGTCGTTTTTGGTTTGTGTGCTAAACAAATAGGTATCAAGTGGAATCAAGGTCGTTATTTTGGATTGATTTGTTTTGCAGGTACTTTGTTCATCAATATCATCATATTGTGCGCATCCAAAATTGTTTGGTTTCAACTGGGACGACAAGGTTACTCATTTATTAATATTGGGAGTTTGGTTTCTAAACCTTGTTTGATATCTGGAGGAGTTTATTACCAAGTAAACTTAAATAGCCTCGCTTTTGTTATAAAACGACTTCGATGAATTATATGTTAAGTTACCAAGGATATCATTTAGTGGTTTGACCTGCCGCTATTTGGTTGTTGTCCGTAAAGTTTGTAATCGTCCGATTGGAGGTCGGGTAGTGATAGTCTTCACGAAGGATTGTGGAGAAACTCTTAGGGAAGACAGTAAAGGACGTTTGTTTCTCTAGGGGAGTACATGTGCGTGATCACCTTGATGTGGTTAGAGGCGCAGGACACTAAGGGGAATCTTTGTGAATAATAGTCGTATTAGGGTCATAATTATTTAACCAACTAGTCTGAATCCTGAGAGTAGGTGCTTTGGCGGTTTAATTCTTAAGAGTATTCAAAACTGGACTAGTCCCGGGGTTTTTCTACGAGTTTGTAGTTTCCTCGTTAACAAAATTCTTGTGTGCACTTTACTTTATTTCCGCAGTATATTTGATTCGTCATTTATAATTAAAGTACCGTACTTGTATGTTGACATAGTCTTTCGATATCTTGTATTGATTCCAGTTTTGTGATTCAATCAGTTACGAAAGAGATCTTGCTCTTGAGTTATTAATTACAGGAACCGTTCAAGGTTGATCTTATAGGTTGCAAAATAAAAGATTGGTGGTGTACTGGGTACCCTCGTCTTTTCAATATGAATTAGTCGATTATGACTCAACTCAAGTTTAACACTTGGATATTGATTTTTGAAATCATCCAAGAGTTAGTCGTTGGATATTGATTTGTGAGATCGTCCTTTGATTATTTCCATTAAGTTCACGAATAAAAAGTTGGTGGTGTATTTAGGTACCCCATTTTCAGTAGAACAAGGAATCTATTGCTTTATTCCTAAGAAACTTATCTTATTGAGTGTTGTAAATAAATGACTCTCTAACGAAAACCATTAATATCAACCAATCATAAGAAACTCATGTGGAATTCTGCGAAAACTCCTTGCATTTCGGTGTAAGCTTGTTGTGGAGAGTCGTCCTCTATAGATATAAATTCCTTCGTGGAATTGGCCTATGATTATAAAAAAAAAAGACTTTACTTGAGAGTTATGAAGCACATGTAGATATTTTCCTTTGTGGTATTTTTCAGGTCATGTAACCTTGGTGGATTATACTTTTTCTTGTATATTCTACGATCCTTCTCTTCTACAATAGGTTATTCAAGAACAGTTAATCAACAACAAGGTTGATAGACGGAACATACGGCTGCACTCGGTGTTGTAAGACCTAGTTAGCTCTGATTGTATAAGAATTGGTTTATGATTCTTTTCACAATAGTAAAGAAACTCTAGAATTGCTTTCAATGATAAATACAAACGTGTTTTTCCTCTGTATACACGAATGGGTTTTTTCTGTACAAAATGGGGGAAATAGAATTGGGTTATAAACCAAGTGAAAGGAAGCAAATGTTAGGGTTTTTTGTCATGACCTTTGGATGATGTCCGTTCAGTTAATGATTTGTCCAACTGTCATGGTAGTTGGCTAATCCAAACTGTATTGAAAAGGTCGAACCTCTTCATCCTTGTTAGTTTGAAGCGATCCTTCTTATTTCACCAATATCAATCTTATGTCTTTATGAAAAAACAAAGGTACCGAAATACTACCAACTTTTCGTTTGGGCTCGTGAGTCTTATGGTCAGATCTGGACGATCTCAAAAATCAATATCCATATCTGTTTAACCTGTGTTTGGATCACAAGTGATCAGTCCGATGCAAGACAAAGTCTTGGTAAAGTCGTTGGATAGATTGGGGACAACAATCAGGTTGATGATAACGTACTTCTTGTGTTTGCTTTAATTATATAATCAGATAACATAATGCGAAAAGTAAAGTACACAAGACACCAGAGATTTTTTTTAACAAGGAAACTAAGACCTGTAGAAAAACCTTGGGACCTCGTCCAGATTGAACACTGCACAATACAAACTGTCTACAAACGCTAGCCTACTATCTGACTTCGGTCTGGGATGTAGCAGAGACCAATTCTATCCCTCCAAGCAAACTGGCTACTGTCGCACTCCTTTCGTCTATAGATCCCCCACAGATCGTCACGCACTTGATTCCCCTAGCTGACGTCCTTTACAGGCCTAGGAGTTGCTTTAACCGTTGTTAAAGGCTTGTGTTAATAATTCCGGCTTTGCAACCTCAATTATCAACTGTATGTTTGAACTGTCCTCTATCAGTTTGACATACACAAAGTAACTTCCTTCGGATTGCTCCAGGTCATACGGAAATCTACTTACAAGCGGGGGCTGCCAAGTAAACCGAGTAAACTATGCCCAACTTGTGTCTACCTCAGTTGTAAAAAGAATCACTTAAGAAACTTATACAACCGGAGCTAACTAGGTCTTACAACACCGAGTGTAGCCGTGTGTTGCTTCCTTTCAACCCTGTGTGTAACGTATCAGTTCTTGAATGGCCTTATTGCAGAAGAGAAGGACCATATAATAGACAAGAACGTGATCAGGTTACCAAGGTTATTGGTTAATCCGATTTCAACCACTAAAGTCTCAATCTCCTACATGTGATTCCCAACTCTCAAGAGAAGTCTTTATAGTCGTTAGGTAAATCCCACAGAGGAACTGCTACCTAATAGAGGATGACTATACCACAAAAATCTTTCACCTAAGTGAAAAGAGTTTACGATCAATTCCATAGATAAACTTCACGTATGCTTGATGCTTGTGGTTTTTCGTCCTGAAACCCTCTATTTATAGCACTCAATATGATAGGTTGCTTAGGATTAAAGCAACTGGTTACTTGTCCCACAAGTTTAGTAAACCCTTACTTGCAAACCAAGTAAACACACATTTATCTCAATTGGAATTCATTAAACATTTATCTGCCAAGTGGTTTATTAGCTCTTAACCACTTCAAGATAGAAATCCAACAGACCAGTTATAATCTTTATCTTATGACTCATTGAGAATCGTTAGATGGACCGCAAAAGAAATATTCGTGATAACCAAGTCCAACTAAGAGATAAAGGAGTCAGAGTTTAACCCGTGTGAAATTCCAGAGAATATTTACCTTGGACGGTTCGTGAACCGACCTTCTGAATTACGGCCAAATACATCGAATCTGTGGTTCACGTACATGTACGTGTACAAATTGATGTTTTGGAACTCATGAGAAATTTCCGGAGTCACTGTTAACGAACCGATTCGTGAACCGCCGTTATTCAAAATTAGGGTTTAACTGGATCCGCTGGAAGTTCTGGGTTGGGCCAGTACTTAGACGTGTTATACGCCCTCAGATATAATCCACTGGACTCTTACTCAAGAGTACTCCTTTAGATTCACCCATATCTTAGCAGTGATTTACAAGCAAACCATTGCTATGAAAATATGGTATCGAATCTATCTCATGCATTCTTGTAACCTTAGTATTCGTGGGAACAAATACCAACATAACACATGGTTATGTAGACAAGAATATGATCTCAATCGCTATTAGTATCTCTACTAAAGTAGCCGACTATTTCGAAAGATAGAATAAGTAGAATAGAAGAATTTCCATAAAAGTCATAACTCCTACTAACCTTTTGTCGATGAAGAATAATTGATGTCTTCTTTGTCTTCATAGTCTTCGTCTTTAAGGTCTCTACTACTTTGTCTATATCCCAATTCCGAAATCTAAGCTCTAATAGGCTAAATCAAGAATTGTGTTTTGACACCTAAAACTGAAAACAAGCTTGACATACCAACGCTAGTGGGTTTGACCGGACAATGTCCTAACAATTTACTTAATCCAATCTCAATTCACCTTAGAAATAGGTTTGAGTGGCCAACTCAAGACCATATTTCCTACAAATATACTTAACTTTAAATCTTAATGTATCTTCTTTGATTGAAACTTTGAAGTGGTCTTACAGCAGGATCATAGATCAGTTTTGTGTAACTTGAAGAGTTTTTGGGTAGGGAACTCAATAAGCTTCTAATACAAAAGGTTTGTAACAGCTTCTGGGCTGAAAGATTGAGTACCATTGACTTGATATTAATGCAGAAGGTAAATGAGTTGCTGCTACGAATACTTGGACCTCTTCAAATTTAATGTTGTAGATCGTTCAGTAATTTGACTATCCAACGTAAATATCTTCGATAATTTACTTTCATAAATGAAATTGATTTGGTGCAAACCAAAGACTGATTTGAAATGTGTATGTGGTATGCATTAAGTCGTATCGACGTACCATTTTTGCAATTATAGCTTCTTTTCGGCTGTTTTGGATTGTTAAAGCTTTAAATTTGCATGATAGGCGCATCCCGCATGAGGTTCACTAGTAAAAATAAAAAACAGATTGGTTTTTGTTAATGCTTATTTTTTTTCTTCCAAAACTATGAATAGCAAAATCTCTAAAGATCATATTATTATTCCTCAAAATATATTAGTAGCTGCAATCGTTCTGCGAAATAGCCAAATATTATTATTCCTCAAGTATAAATATGACCTGGTTCGTGATACCTTTGCTGATATTTGTTATCGTGCGGGTGTCCCAGCCAGAAAAGAGGTTGATTTGGGGTTCCTCTCAGATACCGGTTTGTCTTTGAGGCCTGCAGATGTCTTGGTGTATAATTGGGACAATGGTCAGGACGTGTGTATGGATATCACAGTGGTTTCACCTTTTACAGGCGTTGGGGTGCGCGCTTTTGTTCCGGGCAAGGCTATTGAGGATGTTGTCGTTCGCAAAAAGGACAAGTATCTAGAGAAATGTACTGCTCAGGGATTTGGTCTTGGTGTGCTGGCCTTTACCACCTTAAGGAATTGGGTAGTGACACAGTGGAATTCCTGAAGAGATTACGTAACGACATGGCTAGTCATGATTCTAATGTTGTAGTGGGTGATTTTCTGTTTCATAGGATTGGTGTTGTACTTCAAAAAGGGATTGGAGCCCAGCTTGTTGCCAGGCTTCCATCTAAAACTTGTAATCCTATTAATTCTGATTCTGATTCAGATTAATAATATATAAATTTTACCCAAAAAAATAAATAAAAATAAAATAAATAAATAAAAAAACTGTAAAGTATTTCGTCGAACAACCCATAGGCAACTTCAATGTAAAATTAGCGATTGTGTATAGAAATATAAAACTTTTATTTGAAGAGTGGGAGCAATCAACGTTTATGTACACTTGCCGTATCTTTAGTTAATATATGCAGTCCTTTCCTTCAAAAAAAAATGTACACTTGCCGCAACAATAAAAAAAAGGGAAAATTGGAAAGAAAAAAGTAACCCAAAATCAGAAGTCATCTTGGAGGTATGCCCCAAAATTAGATGTCAACAATTTATGAGTCAACCAAAGTGATGAATCGGTCCGGCTCGCAACTCTGTCCGGGTCCGTATGACTAATGCGTTCGTCCTTGTACTAGAGGACAAGGGGAATGCATGCTAAATTGAGAACGCAATACACCAGATCTTCTAAAACCCTCGTTGGTTGAGTAAAAATCATTTCTCTCCATCTTAACAATGGCGACGACTCTATGTAGAAGAGTTTTGATCATCAAATCCATTCCATATTGTTCTTCGCATCGATCTCTTATTACTCCCTCAACATCTTCTGTTTCCCGATCTCCTTATTCTCATCTTTGTCGCGGTGCTCTTGCTACCCTAACCAACAACAATTCCGGGTGTTGCTTCTACGACATCATCACTGAATGATGTTCCACAACCATCTGAAGAGACTATATTACTTGATGATTGTCGTGATTTTAAACATTGTCTTGTAATTATGGAACCCCTTCCAGCGGAGCCAGGTTTCCACGCCGGGGGGCTAAACAAAATTTAGAAAAACTAGTGGGCTAAACTTAATTACTAGGTGGGCTAAAATTTTTTTATAGGGGTCAAAATGTGACTTGGTAAGAATTAGGGGGGTGCTACAGCACACTCTAGTCAACTACTGGCTCCGCCACCAGGAGTACCTATCAGTGATGAGATTATTGCTAGATACACCGACACTCTGTCGAAAGTCCTCGGAAGGTATATATACTTCATTTACTGATTTTGTATTTGCAATTACAATTGTTTTTTGAAGGAAAGTACTGCATATATTAACTAACAAAGCATTACATAAGAGTTTACAATCGTTGCTGAGATGTCACCAAAAACAAAGAAAACATCCTCTAAAACAACTTCCTGAAAAAGGGTAATGCTCCTAGTCCCCATTGGTGTCAAAAGGAAGGTCAAGTACAGAAAGTAAGCTTGAGTCCCAGAAGCCGAGAGCCGGATGACCATACAACCAAACCAAATAAGTGTTGCCATGCACCGGAGGGTGGTGGCACCTGGCCATTTACAAAAATGACCTGTCTTAATGTATCCTTTAAGGCAAAAAGGAATTACCCCAAAATGATGAAAACCAACTTCTTCGTCATCCTGCCATGGCTTCAAGAGATTGTCACTACTCCATGATATACCAACATACTTCATAAGTTTTAATAGGACACACCACATGATGCAGAAAAAAACAGCTAACCTAAAAACTTGCATATTAATCCTACTACTGGGACACATTAAACTAGAGACATAAAGTAGACCCACCTGATAGAACACACTACATAAGCTTATTAAACAACCTAAATCTAGATATCCACTCATCCGAAACTTCTGGAGAGAAGTTGTAAAGTGCAGCATATTTGGTCTCCAGGAGAACACATCAAGAAAACCATAGATGAAGGTGACCAACACAGTATATATAAAGAAGTAAGAACCAAAGCCAACAAGCCAACCAAACCGAGCCGTCAGAAGTAAAATAATCAGAACCCAATGCGGCGCAATCAACCACCATAATGATTGAAAGAAAGAGGGACCAACTAATATATGATGCACAATGGTTGAAGTGAAAACCGCATCTATTCGTTGAGACAGAAATAGTGTATATGTAACCCAACTAGTGAAGAACCCAGAAAATCTGTTTTCCGTGAAGCCCATGTAAAAAGAAATCCAATAAGGCCCATCCAAAGAAGTCACTCCTAATGTAAATCTAAACAGAAGATAGCCTTGTTTGTAGTGAAGAGAACGCTGTAGTGAATAGCCATGTGTCCAAATAATGAAACGTAATCTCCAGCAAGAGCCAGCTAACCCTATTGTCGTGGCAGCCATGGACCCCAATATGTCAGTCAATATGTCAGTCAATGTCAGGGGTATTAGGCCAGCGTTGTGAATAATTTGGATGATATTGGTGGGCCAAAGGTCATATGTTGTCGGGTAGTGTAGGTTATTGGTTTGAAGATTGGACTGATTTGAATCAAAAACGCTGAGTGGATGACGATTCACCCTGAGAGAGGTGATGAACAACCTGAATGTGTCTGCAACAAAATAAATCTCCACCGGAAAACAAAAAAGGTTAAGACTAGGGTGAAGAAAGTTATCAGCGTTGCTAACTATTGTAATCCACAGTCGATTATCTTCCAAGAGGTGGAAAAAGATAGACAGAAAATCTTCTTTACAGAACCAGGCTTTTTTCCAAAGGCAGACAACACAGAGAAACGAATTCTCAGAGTGAAGTAAAAACGGAAGCAAACCTGTCTGTATTCCTTGCAAATTTGGCAAGAACTGAATAACCCATGAGTAAACGATTTCTGAGAAGTTGGTCAAATTAAGATTCAGATTGTGAGAAACGAAGTTGGCTAAAGATTGTTGGTGAAATCCCGTGTGTAGTCTGTGCAAAAATGGCAGAACGTGAACCCCCCGCCATCCAGCAGAGCAATTGGATTTATGGAATTCATGAAAAGTATAAACCCATGAGAAAAAATCCAGATCTCGAACAGATGGATGATTAGTTGAAACCAAGCTGGAATTTTGAAGAGGAATTGAGGTGTTGTTTTTAAGAGCAGTCTCAATAACATCCTCTTCATCGTCCTCTTGTTCAGTAAATATTGTTGATGAATTTGTATAAACAGAGAGAACTGGGTTTATTTCGGAAGTTGTGGTGAAGAAGGCAGAACAAAGGTGAAGAATCAATGGGTCCGGATCCGAATCATCAGCTTCGTCTCCATCAACATCTCCGATTCCAGTTTCCATGGTTGATTGCTGAATATGAGTTATTTTGTTTCTGAAATTGGAGCTGTATATGTGCTAGTTCTGTAGGGATTAATGGTGAATCAGAAGAGATTGAATTAACTCAGGTTTTCGCCCGATCCACGGAGCAAGTCTTAAGTTTTCTTTTTATTGAAGTACAGAGTGTTTTGGCGCAATTACAATTGTTGTATATGTTTTTTCGATTTTACGTGGATTAATAGGTGTCAATTTTACTAATATGTATTTATGAGATGTGATATTATTATTAAGCACGGCACAAGTCTAATATTAAACAAATATGATGTGTCTTTAAGCGATTTGATAAAGTTCGATACTGTTTCGTTTTAGATGTACATGAAATGTGCCTCATCTAGTAAGTTTTCATTTGTGATCAAACATTTGTTTGCAAAAGGTTAATTTGTAATAGGGATACTCAAATTGTCTAAGTTTTTCACTCAGTTATAAATTCTTATGTATGACAATACTGAGTACCAAGTATTGTGAATGCACAAATAAAACCGTTTATAATCAAAATGGTAGAGTTTGAACTTCAAATACTTTTTCCGAGAAATGCTAAGGTTAGGATTCCGAATCTACATCTTATTTGGCAAAACCCAAACACTAGGTTTCAGACTCTAGAGTACATATGACAAACCGAAGTTATGGTTTCAAAATCTAGATTCCATATATCAAATTCAATAGTTGATTTCGAACTCTAAATTTCATGTTTAACAAAACCAAGGTTTAGGTTTCGAAACAATGAAGTCATATTTAGTTCGTCACAAATGTTTGGTGTCGAACTTCAAAGTTCATGTGATCAAAGACGTTTTACATTTTGTTTTTGCGCGTTAAAGAATATTTCACAACCTAATAGACCAGTCATTTAGTCTTCACATGGTCAAAACCCATTTTGGTTTTGATTCTTAAGTTACTGTTTTTTTCACACAAACAATGTTTCAAACTCTAGTTTTCATTTGGTCAAAACCAATATTAGGTTTCAAACTCTTATTTACTTATGGACAAACCAAGTTATGGTTTCGAACCGTAAAGTGCATTTTACCAAAACCAACAGTGTAGTTTCGAATTTAATATCCATAAGAAAGAAAACTAAGAGTATGATTTCGAAATCTACAAGTCATATGGCATATCTAGATTTCACATGTCCAAAATCAAAGTATGATTTCGAACTCTAGAATAATGAGCCAAACATAGATATAACTTTCGAACTCAAAAAAGCAGTATGTTGAGTCTACACAAAAAAGTGTAAATTACTTTAGTACACGTAAATTGTACGAGTCACATAGTATTATGTACTAATAATCTAAATTAATAGACAAGGTAAATTCGAGATACAACACTATAATGAATATAAATCCCGTAGAACTACGAAGACAACATCCATATAGACTGCTATTAATTTAATCGTAGGTTTTAGGAAAAAAACTTATATCACTTAGAGATCAGATACAAAAGAAAGATATAAGTAATAGCAATGCCATAACTACAACATTGGATACCGCAAGAGATATTGTGGAGTTATTCCTTAAGACACTGTGATCAAGTCATAACAATAAAGCGCAAGCATTAAGTTGTGTTTTATCTATGTAGCACGAGTGTAAAAAGGAATCATGTTATTTAGATCATTAACTTCTTAAATGTGAAGGAGAATATCGTCGTTGCTCTTCAATCTTCTTCGTGTCTTCAAGTAGTGACTTTAAACCTAACCCAATCATCTTTGACAACTTAAAGCTAATTTAATGAAGTCTTTACCTATGTGTATTTCAAGCGTCCGATTTTTTATCACTAAACTTGACAACTAAGATTTACATACCAAGACTTGGTGAGATTGACCTAGCCATGCTCTAACACTTTACAATTTAGGCATGTTTTCAGTTGTTTCTGTTCTTAGTTTTGGGTTCATGTTATTAGACTTTTCTTTCAAGTATAAAGAAGCTATTAAATTGTCTTTAAAAGAAAGACTTGATTATTATTCTTATTAAAGATTTATATCGATTTGTAATCTGGGGATTGTGGAAGAGTAATGGGTTTTTGACCTATCCAATAATCTTGCGTCTTTATTGTTTTATCTTGTTTTCTACTAAGTTAATATTTGTTCGATTTACTATTTCTACGTTTCATCTTCATAAAATTTCATTAAAGTGGATTAATGATGAGGTGTTAGCATACATGGCACCATCCCAACACTTAGAGATATTAACAAAATTAAATATTTCAAAGATTTAGATGTTTTGAAATAATTTTAGGGTTATTTAGAGTTTGGGTTCTAACCTTTGTCACCTGGGTTGTGTTTGTGTCCAGAATTATTTAAGCTAGTAATGAATTACAATAAAATTGATTTTGGGAAGAAGGAAACATTCGTGTCGAAGAAATATTGTGAAGAAAATCCAAATTGAAATAGATTGAAAAACAAGTTGTTTTTAAATGTTTTGTTAAAAGTTATATATTTTGTATGCTTTCTCAATAGATGTTAGTTATTTTGGTATTATGCCTTAAAGAATAATGGATGATGCAGTGGTGAAGACAAAGTTGATGTAATAAAGATGATTAAAGAATGTCTGAATTGAGGAAATTTGTTAGAATTAATTCAAAATGTTATTTAAGATAACTTAATTCAAAAAAGTAGAACTTGGTCAAACATAAATTGTGAATCAATCACTTGTAACAACGAGGAAGATAACTTAATTTTTGTCTTCCCTTCTTGAGATGGAGAGAATGGAAAGAATGCTGCCTCTTTTTAAAGTAGCAAGAAGCATACACTTTTTTGACTCTAACATCTATTTTGCCTTTGGTTTTTGCATTTTGGAGTGAGGCCATTTATCTGGCGAACCTACTCATGCCTTGGGGTTCAGGGGAGGATGATGCTCAGAGTGAAATCCCAAGCCACAGCCCTTGCCCAAGTCCAAATACACATGAATCTTCGACACACCAAGAACCCATGAATGGGTTTCTTGTCATCATCCTATGTATTCTCATGTTGCTGGTCCTTTTGGTATCACTAGTAGGGCAATAGGATATTTGAGTTATATGTGTACTAATTGGATATTGCACAGGGGTGTGATTTGGTTGAAGGATAACATCGTCGGAGAAATAATTCAGCCTTGGACATTTTCGAACTTCAACATGAACTTCTCAATAATTTCGATTGTAGGGCACAATGTCCATGTGATTTTCTGGTTTGGCGCTTTCTCAATCTCCTTAGCCACCACAATTTGCCTTCAATATGGGAAGAAAGACAACATGGGGATTTTAGATGGCCTTACCACCTGTTATTTTATCTGCACACTAACATTTTTCACTTCTCACCCTTTTCTCTTATGGATTATTGTGGTATCCTTAGTGGTGTTATTTTTTCTTATCATGTGTACTGTAAGTAAATTGTAAAACTTGTTTTAGTATAAATAAAATATTTTTAAATACATTTTTTATTATTATTTATGTCGTGTATGCTGCTAGGTCGGTCCTGAGCCAGTCATAGAACAAGGGAGTAGTGAGGATGGCCTAGGTCCAAGCGGAGGCCTAGGGATTGGACATCATGAGCAGGTAATAGACTTTAAATTACGATCTGAAATTTCTCAATTAAACTGAAATTGATCCAGAGTGTTTCATGATTAAACTTCATTTGTTTGCAGCCTACCTCTAGTCATAGTGATGGTAGACTTAAGCCCCTAGATTGAGCTGGAGGAAGGAATTACGTCTTCATCAGCAACTACCCCATCATCTTCATAGTCAACATATCCAGGAGGTGCAAGGTTTCCATTTTGGTGCCGACATGCTTTATCATACACTCTACTTACCTTCTAACATGTTAACTAACGTTTTTAGACACTCCCGAGTTTGTCCGGTAATAGTGGTGGTACGGTCTTTCAATGTCTATAAATTACGAAAGCACTCTCTCAGAACTTTCATGTTCAAATGTACCCTTGGGATCACTAAGATCTTCTCCATCCTCAAATCCACGTCGAGAAAGTGGTCCTCTCTCATCTCATCTTTCATTCCACGGTCACTAAGTGTTTATATGTTCTTAATTGAAATCATAGGATCTTCTCTCATAATGAACCTTACACCCTATCTTTGAAGTGTGTATATCCAAGCGAAATCCAAGAGGTTGATCTCCCTAATTGCAGGAAAAGTTTGAAAGCCATCACTCGGGGTAAGAATGGATGGAGAAGCCTCTCGAGTTCCTCTAAGAATGAGATGTTCTCGTCTCGGGGTACCATACAAGTATACAACCTGGCAATGCTGATCAAAGGAATCTGATTCTTGGGTTGGGGGGGATCAGCTCAAATATCTCCATATTGGCCTACCTCTAAGGAATCTGATTCATGTCTTGTGAAATGTTGGAATATATAAGTGAATGCCTTGGTTTTCCATCCATTGAAATGTTACATAAATCGTAAGGTGTTGCCAGATTCATTCCCATTTTGTTTTGGCAGTTTATGTCTCTAAACAGCAGTGTACTTTTGGAATTTCCAATTCCTTCTTCGATTATATCTTGTTTTCTTCCATGTTTTGTTACAATTTCGAGCAAAAACGGAAGTGAAAAAAGTTGGAATAGATTCAAACAAGTACCCATTATTTCTAAAATTGTTTTCAAGAGTAGATTTAACCATCTAGGTTTTAACCTAAAAATGATTTTTGTGATGATAGGCTTTGTTAAAGGAATTAATAACAAATTGATGGGTCTATGATTGGGTCTTAGTCAAGTTTGATTTTGTGGGGGTTGACAACTTTTAATCTCTCATATTTGATGTTGATGACATTTAAACTCTCGTATTTGCTCCAAGAATCATAAACACTGGTTTGAAGATGGGGAATAAAGATTATTGTTTCTCAAAATATTCGTAAAGTAAGAGTAAAACATAATGGTTGTTATCAGGGGTACATCGCGCAGATGTTTTTAATGAGGTATATAAGATATATCCATAAAATACACAAACAAAGGGCTACCATTAGTGTTTTTAGAGGTAAATAGGGGAATAACCATGTTCTTGTTACCGTTACCACCGTAATTTTACGATCTTACCTAAAACTTTCTTCATGAGACAATGCTCAAGCACTTCACTTTCAAATCTCCTCTGAAACGAACACTCGCCAGATAATGTGCAGAAAATCGGACTAATCCAAAAATACACCTCAAAGTATGCATTATAGCAACCTAATGCACCAAACAATTACAGGTTATTTGGATACCAGAAATATAAATGCTTACTTCTCCGATTATAGAAGTCAGAAGCAAAAAAAATTTCCTCCAAAAATAGTTGTCGAGCTAACTTCTAAAAATTATTCTGAAATTGTGTTGCCGAGCTAACTTCTAAAAACAACTTCGGGCGGTATACAACTGGTATCAAAACACCTTAAGAGAATTTGATAAATGATGTCTTCTTTTTTTTTGAGGCGGGAGAGCAACCAAATTTTGGTTAAATAAGTGGTGGAGCTCTGCTCCATTCTGCTTATCACACCAAAGAGTCTTCAAGATAGTATAAAATCAAGATGCCAAGATTGTTGATCTCATTCATAACGACAGATGGAGTTTACAGTTGAAGAGAATCCAAACAGATTGGAGATGGAGGAATTAGAAAACTTACTGCATTCTCTTGGAAATCCCCCCATCCTACACTCCAATGAAGATTCAATGGTATGTGAGTCAAGCTTAGCTTATTTATCCAAGCAAGGATATGAATGGTGGATGAAATCGCATATTCCTGCTCCTACCATGGATTTCAGTTATATTTGGAAAAAGTACACACCCAAGGAGACTCAATTCTTCACATGGCTAGTGATACACAAATGCCATTTCCACTATGGATA
>JAJJMA010033678.1:0-11698 GCA_023529015.1 Papaver nudicaule
TCTCCTACTTGTGCTTCCCAACAGTCGTTAGATAATTCCCACTGAGGAACTGCTACTTAATAGAGGATGACTATACCACAACAAGCATTCACCGAAGTGAAAAGAGTTTACGATCAATTCCACAGAGAAATCTCACGTATGCTTGATGCTTGCGGTTTTCCATCCCATAACCCTCTATATATAGAACTCAATAAGATAGGTTGCTTAGGAATAAAGCAACTAGTTACTTGTCCCACAAGTTTAGGAAACCCTAACTTGCAAACCAAGTAAACAAAGATTTATCTCAATTGGAATTCATTAAACATTTATCTGCCAAGTGTTTTGTTAGCTCAAAAATACTTCAAGATAGAAATCCAACATACCAGAGATAATCTTTATCTTATTGACTCATTGAGATTTGTTAGATGGACCACATAAGATATTTCGTGATAACCAAGTCCAACTAAGAGATAAAGGAGTCAGAGTTTAACCCGTGTGAATATTCCAGAGAATATTCACCTTGGACGGTTCACAAATTGATGCATTGGAACTCAGGAGAAAATCCAAAGTCACTGTTCACGAACCGGTTCGTGACCGCCTTAGTTCAGAATTAGGGTTTAACTGGATCCGCTAGAAGTTCTGGGTTGGGCCAGTACTTAGACGTGTTAGACGCCCTCATCTATAATCCACTGGACTCTTGCTCAAGAGTACTCCTTTAGATTCACCCATATCTTACAAGTAATTCGCAAGCAAACCATTGCTATGGAAAGATGGTATTGAATCTATCTCATGCATTCTTGTAACCTTAGTATTCGTGGGAACAAATACCAACGTAACACATAGTCATGTAGACAAGAATACGATCCCAATCGCTATTAGTATCTCTACTAAAGTAGCCGACTATTTCGAAAGATAGAATAAGTAGAATAGAAGAATTTCCATAAGTCATAACTCCTACTAACCTTTTGTCGATGAAGAATAATTGATGTCTTCTTTGTCTTCACAGTCTTCGTCTTCAAGGTCTCTACTACTTTGTTTATATCCCAATTCCGAAATCTAAACTCTAGTAGGCTAAATCAAGATTGTGTTTTGACACCTAAAACTGAAAACTAGCTTGACATACGCTAGTGGGTTTGACCGGACAATGCCCTAATAATTTCCATATAAGATAGCAAAACAATTAACTTACTTGTTCTTTAATTAAGCGAACTGATTTATTTTACGTCTCATTACCACAAGTCACTGGTTTAAGACGTAGTCCACATGATTAAGTAGAGAACGGGTGAGCAGAATGCTCACGATCAGTTTTTGTAGAGTGCCTCTTACCTTTTCCTCTTTTTCCTGATGTCAAAGGAACACCATTAGCTAAGTTATTTAGCTTCTGATTCATCTTGTTTAAATCATCTTCTAGTTTAGCAACAATAGCTTTCTTTTATTGAAACTTCATGCATCTTTTCAAGGCATGATTATCCTTGCCGCAGTATGAGCAACACTATTTCTGAGACGGATTTTTCTCAGAGGCTCCGAAATCAAAATTGTTTTTTTCATTAGCAGAAGGAGATGATCCTGCAAGTATGAATGTGTTGCTATTTGTGAAAGAGTTACCTTTGTACCCTAAACCATTTGTGTCTCCAAATCACTTTTGCCCAAAAAGCATGGCTGAAATTTTATCTGAACTACCAGATAATTTTTGCAGGCCATCTTTTAGGGTACAGTTTTCTGACAGAAGCTTGGATACTTCACAAGTTGATCATTAGTTATCTGAAGCGATTTTTCAGTTTTCTTAAGAGATTCCTTCAATTGAAGATTTTCTTTTAAGATAACTTCGCTTTACAGAAAATCTAATACAAGATTGTCTGAATCATCTTTATCAGAACTCTCAGCAATTAATGCTTGAACAAACATATTCTCGAAGAGATGTTCGTTAGGCATTTCATCAAGAGTAGCCATGAGAGAACTATGGTATTCTTTACTCGGACATTATTTCATCATATGTCTGTATCCACGACACTTGTAGCATTGGATTTCTTACTCTTGAACATCCTCAGTTTTCTTTGGAGACTGTGAATTCTCGAACTGTCGTTTGAAAAGTTGCATACGTTTGTTCTTCAGAAGTTCTCTAATCTGTTGAGTGATCAAGGACAAGGTAGAATTAATGTCAGAATTATCTTGATCATCACATTCTTAACCCCTGAAGTACTAGATGTTGTGAGATCGGGATCATGACTTGCTTCGAATACAACAGACTTAGATTCATTCTTGTGATCATGATCGAATATTTTGAGTTTGGCAATAAGATCGCCTCTCTTTATATCAAAACCGAAAGATTCTTGGATTGCATGCTTCTTTGAATCATATTTTGAAGGTAGAGACCTAAAGATTTTTCTCACAATTTCTCTTTCCTCAATTGTTTTTCCAAGCGATTGCGAGGCATTAATAACCGTGGAGAGTTTGTGATTAAATTCTTCAAAGGTTTCTTCATCAGTCATACGAAGGTTTTCCCAGTCTGATGAGAGAATTTAAAGTCGAGCTTCTTTCTCTGAAGTGTTGCCTTCAAATATGTTCTGTAGAGTTTCCCAAGCTTTCATCGATGTACTACAAGTAGATACATGATGTTGAAGTTCTGGGATTACATCATGGATGATCGCATTAAGCGCATCTGAATCTATCTTAGCTTCTTTTCTTTCTTTCTCGGAATATTGTGAGGAAGTTTTATCCGTTACAACATCACCGACTTTGATAGTGGGTATGGTATACCCATCTTTCACAAAGACCCAACACTGATAGTCTCGTGATTGAAAAAAAGAACGCATGGCGGATTTCCACCATAGATAGTTCGTGCCATCAAAGACTGGTGAAACATTCGCATTAGCAAAATAATGTGTATTCCTAGTTCAAGAAAGCGTCAAACACAGACAGATACGTCTTATAAGGTGTTTGCCTGCTTTGATACCAACTGAAAAGGAGGGGATACCGAGATATACCACCAACTTTTGAATTCGTGAACCTAGTTGATTATGGTTGTTTGAACGATCTCACAAATCAATATTCAACCAACAACCTGGGTATAGTTCAGAGAACCGAACCCTAACAAGAACGTAGTTCTCGTAGATCTCAAGAGAGATGGATTCACTCAAAAGTTATGAATCAACAAACTTGCAATTACTTCAATTATATAGATTAGAGACAATATAATGCGGAATGGAAAAGTAATGCAAGACACCAGAATTTTGTTAACGAGGAAACTGCAGACCAGCAGAAAAACCCCGGGACCTCGTCCAAATGTGAACACCCTCAGTATTAACGGAATACAGACGCTAGCCTACTCTCAGACTTTGGACCGGAATGTATCGAGACTGAATTAACCATACAAGCAATTCAGCTACCAATGTGCTCCTACGTCTCTTGGCTCCCGCAGAAACCAACATACTTGATTCCCCTAGCTGACGTCCTTTACAGGCCTAGGAGTTGCTCCACTTCCCTTCGTGAAGACTAGCGCTACCCTACCTCTAACAGGACACCTAAAAGTATCCAAGTAATTAAACAAGAATACAATTGTGATTTCCTTTAGACTTAAAGTCAAGGTTAATGGAAATCGGTTTTACTGAATAGGGCTTATTGATCTAGCCTAAACAATTTTACCTCCTAACGCTTGACGAACTTAGTATGAAACCTAGTTCGTGAATTTGCGTTACGTAACTTCTAGGGTTTATGATACAAAATCTACCTTACGAAGTTTCTATCAAATCTTGGTCGTGATAAGATTAAAAGAATTCAATTGACCCAAGATACAGGATCAGGAATCTGACTTCCGACCTGTGTTTCACGATCCTCAAGTGAAGTCTTTTCAATAGTCGTAGTCCAAAAGGACTTCGAGATGACGACCAACCTTTATGCAAGGATACACAGATGTGTAGAGGATTATGATTGTATCTTGCAGAAGGTCATCTATTTATACTGATCACCAAGGGAGGCTTTGCTTAAAAGTTAAGCAACCTTGAGTAGGGCTCAAGCAAGTTCCGGAACTAAAAATTCCATAGCTTGAATACCCATTCTCAATCTTCTTCTAACTTTGGACTAGGCCAATAGTTAAAGAGGACTCAACCTTGATTGGAGGTTTGCGACTTCTGGTCCAAAACATGTTTGAACATCGCGTGGATTAAGTAGTGGAATTCCATGGGCTCAGTAATGACAAGTCCGTGAACTAATCATTCCAGAACCGAAAACTCCATAATATGAAAGTTGAGAGTTTTCCAAGGCTTATGTGTACGCGTTCATGAACGCGTTCACAGAGCTGTCTATTGGAGATCAGGAGAAACCTTGAACTCGTATGTACGCGTTCATACAGACTCACTCGTTCTCAGGAATGCCTTATATAACATATGTAGGCGTTCATGTACGCGTTCACCGTTGAGGTCATTTCATGACACAATTCAACTTACTCTACCTATACATAATATCACGGTTGTGACAAATGCAAAGGCGAAGAATCCTAGAATACCTTCGGATCTTATAAACAACATCATAGACTATTGATATGGTAGAATGGTAAGTACGAAATATGGAAAGGAAAAACCTTTCAAACCTTTAGCGATGACGTAATGATTTATCAAGTAGTAAGCTCCGTTCTTCGTCTTCAATGGTCTTCGTCTCGATTACCTAAAACTATCCTAGTCCGAGTTGTAGAGTAAACTTATCAAGGATTGTGTTTTTATCATCTAAACTTGACAACTGACTTGAGATAGCAACATCAATGGGTTCAACCGAGCAATGATCTAACAATGGTATTGTATATATTGATCCTAAAAGAATTGAAAGATGAGTTCTCTTGGCACAATAGTTTTTCGATAGTGATCCAATGTTATAGATCTAAGGTGAGAATAAAGTTAGTTTTTGAACTATTACCCAACAACGTTCGCGTTCATGAACGCATTCATATGTTGTGTGGAAAATTTTTGAATTCTATTATGGATACGGTGTACGCGTTCATACCACTGAGTTCAGGTTCCTAAACTCTAAATAGTCATGCTATGTTCACATTCATAAGCATCCAAAGAAAACTTTTCTTTAAAAGTTTGCCTTTATGATCAAGTTCATGAACGCGTTCATAACAGGCCTTGAGAACTCTTGTCCACTATTAATATTTCACGTTCACATACCCTTACGCGAACGTTGTGCATGGTTTACTTGTTAGACCTTTGGCACATCCTTCTCATAGATCAAGATGAGTCTTCTCATTGCCTAAGGTCACTTAGGCTAAAGGCGGTTCTAGGAGATTGGGTTGGATCTCTAGAAAGTTTATGGACAACTCTTGTTCGAGAACTTACTTGAGCCTACTCAAGGTTTCTTAGCTTTTAAGTAAAGCATACCTTGATTATCAATATAAATAGGTGACCTTCTACAAACATACATTCGTATCCTCTACACATTATTGTGTATCCTTGCATAGAGGTTGGTCGTCATCTTGAAACCTATTTTTTTAGGTTACAACTATTGAAAAAGACTTCACTTGAGGATCGTCAAGCACAAGTCGGATTTAATAATCATGATCCTATATCTTGGGTCGATTTGTATTGTTGATCAATCAATCAGTAAAGGCTAAGATTTCACTCAGTGTTTTTTAAAAAAATTTCATAACGCAATCACCAACTAGGTCTCGTATTGAGTTCGTCAGGCATTACGAGGTAAAATCATTTAGGCTAGATCAATAAGCCCTAGCTGATATATCGATTTCCATTAACCTTGATTTTAAATCTAAAGGAGACCATCTTTCGTATTCTTCGTTGAAAGACGAATCGAGTACAACCAGGCATCCTGTTAGAGGAAGGGTAAGTGTTGACGAAGGACTCTGGACCAACTCTTAGCTATAAAGGAGCTTAGCTAAGGGAATCAAGTGCGTAGGTTCTTGCAGGAGCCAAGACACATAGGAGCATAACGGTAGCTAAATTGTTTGGAGGGTTTAATTCAGTCTCAATTACATTCCAGCCCGAAGTCTGATAGTAGGCTAGCATATGTATTTTCTTAATACCGTGTGTGTTCAATCTGAACTAGCTCCCGGGGGTTTTCTACTGGATTGCGGTTTCTCGTTAACAAAACTTCTGGTGACTTTCTTTACTTTTACCTTCCGCGTTATATTATCTCTAAGATATAATTAAAGTATTGCGTTGGATAAACATCCGAGTGAGTCTATATTTCTGAGATCTGCAAGAACTTGTTCTTGTTGGGATTCGGTTCTTGAACAAAGAACTTTGACTCAGGTTATTACTTGAACATTGATTTGTGAGATCGCTCAAGTAATCTAATCAACTCGGTTCACGAATTCAAAAGTTGTTAGTATACTTGGTATTCCCCCCTTTTCAAGGAGCAGTGGAAGAATATGCCTAACCTTCAAGGCTTTTATGAGGAGTTTCTTGAGAGTTTCTTTCTTGAATTTCGATGGGTTGTACTTGTCCCGTTTTCCTGTTGTTGTGTTGTTCTTTAGGATTTATTAGTTTTTTTTCTTTGTTGTAACTGTTACTTTTCTTCTCGTCGTTTTTCTTTGTTGATTTCGTGTTACATATTTGGAATCCCGGTGTATGAAGTCGGTGTTCCATCCGTCCTGGTTGACCCATTTGTCACTTATTTGCCCGACGGTAAAGTTATTTTGGCGCGCTCCCTTATGCGTAGGCACTTTCCCGTAAGAGATTGACGCGACATGTGGCCCGTTTATTTGTAGACCATTTTCTCCACTAAGTGGTTGGCATTTCCCTCCTCCTAAACTTGGTCGTTGCTCACTCGTTCTTGAACGGATTCATAAACCATTTGTTGCACTAGATTCCTTGTGAAATACAACGTGACGGGTACCCTTCGCTTTTTCAATTCTCTCGATTTCTTGACCAAAACTTCATCAGGAAGCATGCAGCAGCCTTAGTGTTAGGGCATTGTCCGGTCAAACCCACTAGGGTTGGTATGTCAAGCTGGTTGTCAGTTTTAGGTGTCAAAACTCAATCTTGATTTAGCCTATTAGAGTTTAGATTTCGGAATTGGGATATAGACAAAGTAGTAGAGACCTTGAAGATGAAGACTGTGAAGACAAAGAAGACATCAATTATTCTTCATCGACAAAAGGTTAGTAGGAGTTATGACTACTATGGAAAATTTTCTATTCTACTTATTCTATCTTTCGAAATAGTCGGCTACTTTAGTAGAGATACTAATAGCGATTGAGATCGTATTCTTGTCTACATGACCATGTGTTATTTTGGTATTTGTTCCCACGAATACTAAGTTTACAAGAATGCATGAGATAGATTCGATACCATTTGTCCACTGCAATGGTTTGCTTGCAAATCACTTGTTGGATATGGGTGAATCTAAAGGAGTACTCTTGAGCAAGAGTCCAGTGGATTATAGCTGAGGGCGTCTAACACGTCTAAGTACTGGCCCAGCCCAGAACTTCCAGCGGATCCAGTTAAACCCTAATTCTGAATTAAGGCGGTTCCCGAACCGGTTCGTGAACAGTGACTTGGGATTTTCTCCTGAGTTCCAATGCATTAATTTGTACACATACATGTACGTGAACCAAAGATTCGATGTATCTGGCCGGAATTCAGAAGGACGGTTTGCGAACCGTCCAAGGTGAATATTCTTTGGAATTTCACACGGGTTAAACTCAGACTCCTTTATCTCTTAGTTGGACTTGTTTATCACGAAAATATCTTATGTGGTCCATCTAACGAATCTCAATGAGTCATTAAGATAAAGATTATCCCTGGTCTGTTGGATATCAATCTTGAAGTGTTTATGAGCTAATAAAACACTTGGCAGATAAATGATAAATGATTTCCAATTGAGATAAATCTCTGTTTACTTGGTTTGCAAGTTAGGGTTTCCTAAACTTGTGGGACAATTAACTAGTTGCTTAATTCCAAAGCAACCTATCTTATTGACTGTTATATAAATAGAGGATTATGGGACGAAAAACCGCAAGCATCAAGCATTCGTGAGATTTCTCTGTGGAATTGATCGTAAACTCTTTTCACTTCGGTGAATGCTTGTTCTGGTATAGTCATCCTCTATTAGGTAGCAGTTCCTCTGTGGGAATTACCTAACGACTATAAAGGCTTCTCTTGAGAGTTGGGAAGCACAGGTAAGCGATAACGTACCTCTGTGGTTGTTATCAGATTAATGTAACCTTGGTAACCTGATCACGTTCTTGTCTATTCTACGGTCCTTCTCTTCTGATATAAGGCCATTCAAGAACTGATACGTTACACACAAGGTTGAAAGGAAGCAACGCACGGCTGCACTCGGTGTTGTAAGACCTAGTTAGATCCAGTTGTATAAGTTTCTTAAGTGATTCTTCGTTTATAACTGAGGTAGAGACAAGTTGGGCATAGTTTACTCGGTTTACTTGTCAGCCCCCGCTTGTAAGTAGATTTCGTATGACCTGGAGAAATCCGAAAGAAGTCACTTTGTGTATGTCAAACTTATAGAGGACTGTTCAAACATACAATTGATAATTGAGGTTGCAAAGCCGAAATTATTGACACAAGCCTTTAACACCGGTTAAAGCAACTCATAGGCCTGTAAAGGACGTCAGCTAGGGGAATCAAGTGCGTGACGATCTGTGGCGGATCTAGAGACATAAGGAGTGCGACAGTAGCCAGTTCACTTGGAGGGTTGGAATTGGTCTCTGCTACATCCCAGACCGAAGCCTTATAGTAGGATAGTGTTTGTAGACAGTTTGTACTGTGCGGCGTTCTATCTGGACGAGGCCCCGAGGTTTTTCTACAGTTGTAGTTTCCTCGTTAAAAAAATCTCTGGTGTCTTGTGTGCTTTACTTTCCGCATTATATTCTTTGATTATATAATTAAAGCAAACACAAGAAGTACGTTATTAATAACATGATCGTTGTCCCCAATCCATCAATTGGATTTACCAAGACCTTGTCTTGTGTCAGACTGATCCTTGAGATCCAAACTTAGGTTACAGATTTGGATATTGATTTTTGAGATCGTCCAGATCTGACCATAAGACTCACGAGCCCAAATGAAAAGTTGGTTGTATTTCGGTACCCCTGTTTTTTCAATTGGTATCAGTGCCGGTGAACACATATAAGACGTAACTGTCTGTGTTTATCGCGGCTTGTGAGTTATGGAACAAAGCATAAGAGCTTGTAACGTACCACCAAAGTTTGATGGCATAAACTACCTATGGTGGAAGACTGCAATGAGATCGTTTTTGCAAGCCCGGGATTTCAAAACTTGGGTTTATGTCGAAAAGGGATATACACCACCTACTACCCTAGTTGGTGAAGTATCTGTCCCCAAAGACATAACGGACTACGATGACGTGGAAACTCTCGCCGCTAAGAAAAACTATGATGGGCTTAACGCTATCATTCATGCAGTAACACCTGATCTTTTCCATCACGTGGCCACATGTGCAACCTCGCAAGAGGCTTGGATTAGATTAAGGACCGTGTTCGAAGGGAATTCAGCAGAAAGGGGCATAACCATAAATTGTCTGACTGGGAGAACCTTCGAATGCTTGAGGATGATACCTTTGAGGAATTTAACCATAAATTGTCTGAGATAGTAAATGCCTATCACACTTTAGGTAAAGTTATTCCAGAAAGGGGCATTGTGTGTAAAATTCTGAGGTCATTACCCTCAAGGTACGAATCAAATAAGCATGCCATCCAGGAAGTACACGGCTTAGATATAACAAGAAGTGACCTTGTTGCTAAGCTAAAGATCTTCGATCATGAGCGAAAAGATGAAAAGAAATCTATCGCTTTTGAAGCTGTAAGCACTCCATGTACCTCCTCTCCACTGAAATTGTCATGGGATGATGAGTGAAAAACCTTGACAATGAAGAAGTGGACACTGAACTGTCTTTGATTACTCAGCAACTGTAAGATCTTCTCAGATCTAGAAGAGACAGGCAATTCAGGAGCAGAGGATCCTTACCAGCATTGAAACCTAATCCTGACGGGGATGAGGATGATCTAGCTAATGTGCAGTGTTTCAAGTGTCGAGGCTTTGGACACATGAAAGACATATGCCCTAGTAAGGAATACCATAAAAGGGATAACGCTCTCTCAGCTCGATTTGATGATATGCTTGATACATGGACTTTAAAGTCTGCTCAGATTCTTACTCTTTGCACAATCAACATGTGAGTTAGCATATTGACTCATGCAAAATCCGTAGACAGGTTTTTGTCAAGTGTTGTAGTGTCTGCATTCGGATTTTTCAACAAGAGTTAAAAAGAACACATCAAGACTCAAGGGAGAATTTGAAGAATTCAAGAAATCAAGAAATCAAGATACATCTGGTTAGTACTGTAAATGGTGAAAAATGGAAAAGGGATAAAATCGTAAAATCTCCTTCTGTTATACCTTGCCAAGAAGCGATTGACTACTCAGGCAGATCTCTATAAATCTACGAGTTCCCTCTTACAGCTTCCGAGTGGAGAGAATGATATCGTAGTGTGATTACCTATTCATCCCACCAACACATAAAATCACCAATTTACTTCATGTCGACATCGCTTCGAGTTCCTCGATATCAGAACTAAATTGCTCACCGGTGCTATGATGGAGAATCGATAGAGACGCACCCTCTCGGGTTTCCTCCTCGATATTTAAAAAGCTCAGGCCCTCGCCTAATCTCGGTCAAGACGGAGACGCACCCTCTCGGGTTTCCTCCTCGATATTTAAAGAGCTCAGGCCCTCGCCTAATCTCGGTCAAGACGGAGATGCACCCTCTCGGGTTTCCTCTCAAAATATGACTCAACATCTGAGTCTCAATGAAAACCTCAGAAGTACCGAAGCTCTAGGCCTGTCCAGAGCTCTCTGAGAGGCATGCAACAGCCTAAACAGGCTTAAGCAGACCACACTCTAAACACAGAATGGTCTAATGTACCATGGATAAGCACGCCATGACTTGAAGCACGCTGTAGTATAAGCGCATACATACGCCATAGCGCAAGCGCACGCATACGCCATAACACAAGTGCACAAGTACTCCACAATCGAGTTGGCCTTGGCCAAAGGCCAAGGCTGTGGCCCCTTGGACCATGGCGCCATGAATCATAGCGCCACAACAATCTGGCCAAGGCCGTGGTCCCTTGGACCATGGCGCCATGAATCATGGCGCCACAACAATCTGATCTTGGCCAAAGGCCAAGGCCTTGGTCCCTTGGACCATGGCGCCACAACAATCTGGCCTTGGCCAAAGGCCAAGGCCGTAGTCCCTTGGACCGTGGCGCCATGAATCATGGCCCCACAACAATCTGCCCTTGGCCAAAGGCCAAGACCGTGGTCTCTTGGACCATGGCGCCATGAATCACGGCGCCACTAATGAAACTCAACCTTGACCCAAGGCCAAGGTGCTATGCTATGGCGCCATATCCATGGCGTCACGAGTTCTTGGCCAACGGCCGGGACCACTCCTGCACATCCACTGTGCATGTCCCTGAAGGCGCCACACTCACGCTAGCCACAGAGCCATAGCCACACAAGCCTACTCAAACTCAATCATTAGTGGAAATCAGCCATTTTGCTACACCAAACAACTACACACTTTCTTTGTAGCAATGGATACTACTGCCAAAGTGTGTAGCAGATCAAGAAATGGTGTAACAGATTTGACTCATTTTATTTACATGTTTACCATCAGCTCTGGTACCCACACTACCACAGTCATCAGCAGTGATAGAGCTAAAAGGCGTT
>JAJJMA010033696.1:0-22073 GCA_023529015.1 Papaver nudicaule
GTCTACAGACAGTGCAGCAACTAATTATGCTTGCCTTTTGTAGGGAGGAATCACAATTACCTCGTAATTTGACTCCTGTAGTGTCATAATTTCTATCAATTTTTTTTTTTTTTTTTTTTTTTTTTTTTAGATCCATACTAAGTTTTCGTGTTATTATGGTTGAGAGAACATGGACAACTTTAGGCTGGTGATTTAAAAATGTGCCTTTCTATGTTATCATTCAGTGAAACCAATATATACAGGCAACAACTCAAGGGCTTGACTCACTCAGTTATTTAATTCCCCTCTTATGCTGGTGGTCTCTTTTTAAGACCACCACATTTCCTGTACAAAGAAAATTAATGAAGTCCAGGGGCTCATCACCATATGGACAATACAGGTGTAAAAGGGGTGTAGTTATTTATTACGGTACGTGTGAATAAAACAAGTCTGGAAAGTCATGACTCATCGGTACTATAAAGTTTATTTTGGCCCGCATTTAATAGGAGGTATGGCTGCTGGTTTGGGGATATGGACGAATTCTGTGGCTGAAATTCCGTGTAAATCTTTTTGCAATTGACTAGCCGAGCTAGCAACAATCGTTGGCTTCAGCCTTCAAGTGTGGGGGCACTGACCAGTGACCAGCAAATTTGCTCTAGGGGACGGACAATACAGCAGCTGTAAGAGGGGTGTAGTTATTACGGTACAGTGATAAGAATATGAGATGAATCGGAGTAAATCTTTATTCTGGGTTTCATTTCTACTTCACTCTAACCTTACACAAATTGGAGTCAAGAATCATTCACCCGCCATTAGACGGGGTTCCAGACTTAAGTAATTAAATCACAGGTATTTCTTTTCAATTTCTATTTTGATTTTGAACAACAAGAATTTGGTGTTTACCAGGGTTTTGAACCACAAAATAATTGGAGGTTTATTAGGATTTAGGTTATTCTTGAAGAAAGGGATCCATATAGCAATGGAAGGAAAAATAAATTCACTAGATTCTATACATGCTGAAGAAGAAGAAGTAGATAGAATCAGTAGATTACCGGATAACCTTATTCATGAAATCCTATATTTCATTGATATAGATTGTGCAGTTCAGACCAGTGTTTTGTCGAAAAGATGGAGAAATGTATGGATGTCTCTCCCTTTTATAACATTAAGTCATGATGTATTTAGAAGAGGCGTAAAATGTGATCTCCCTGTAGCTGTGGATAGGTTTGCTACTTTTGTCGACAAGGTATTTGAATTTCACGATGACTCTGATATACATATGATTAATTTGGGGTTTGTTATATTCGATGACGCTCAAGTAGAAGCTCTTAATAGATGGATCCTTGCAGCCGTGAATCATAATCTTCAAGTCCTAACTATAACTGTTGCTTGCTTATCCGGGAACTCTACATATCAGATTCCACATCAACTCCTTAATTGTAAATCACTTAAGTCTTTGAGTTTCGTAATGGTTGGTCCAGAAATTATCCTACCGAAGTCTATGAGTTTACCTCAACTAAAGAAACTGTGGCTTGGAGGGATTTCAATCTCCAGTTCCGAATTACAGAGGCTTTTCTCGAGTTGTCCACTTATAGAAATGGTGCTCATGCAAGGGTGTGATATACAAATTAACAATCAAAGAAATATCCTTATTGATTCTCACAGCCTTCATACTTTACTAGTAGACAATTTTCATACACATCTTGGTTCGGCAGTGGATTTTTTGACTTGCACTACCAAGATATGTGCTCCAAACCTCAAAGAATTCGAATGCAAAGGCTTCATGACTGAAGATTTTTCTATTGAAAACCTTTCATCTATAGTCAGTGCTAATCTTAGAATGAGATTGAGAGAAACAGAAATAGATGAAACTGCAAAAACATATTCTGAGTTGCCCGCTGAGGAAAAAGAATTGTTTGCTAGGCGTATGATGAAATTCCTAGGAGCGGTTCAGAAGGTGCATCACCTGGCACTATCATCTGGGTTCCTTGAGGTATAGATGCTTCCATTTTTGCATGAGTTATTTACTTTTTACCTAGTTGCGGATATAGAAATCCAATCCAAAATTTATGTTACTTGAATATATGATTTCCTCTACCTAGCTTTGTTGGATTTTGCTGCAATTTTTAACTTGGATTTTTGACATGCTATATCTGAAGGTTCTCTTACAAGCTCCTGGCACATTATACCGTCAACCTCCTCAACTGTGTAATTTAGAAACTATGGAGCTGGAAATGATGTTTACAAGAGGCGGCTTGCAGTCTATAGCATACTTACTCAAGATCTCTCCTATTATAAGAACTCTTATCCTTATATCAAAGGAGGTAACGATTCATCAAACTTCCCGTATTTGATCCGGTGACATGTCTCTTTGAAATTTTAAATTTCTATGTTCTGATACAACCTGAATTCTGTTAGAATTGATGCATAAATCATCCTGAGTGCCTTTCTAATTTTAAAACTTTCAAGTTCTAAGACAAACCTCTGCATAAATTATCCAAGGTGAATTTATCGCCATCAAGTAGTTCATCTTTTTTATTTGTGGTCACTTCATTTTGTTTTGATGTTAAATTATCGTTTTTTGTTGCTAAGTTATTTGTCATTTGCTTGTTGTTGTTGTTTTGGTATAGTCAAATTTACCCGACGTTGCAGATGATTGGGAAGCGGGATTCTCATCTACGTGCATGTTTTCTCACCTCAAGTCTGTCGAGATTAGAGAGGTGGAAGGATGCGATAATGAACTCAAGTTTCTGAGGTTTTTGCTGAAAAATTCTATGGTATTGGAGAACTTGCATTTAATATTTCTATCTACTAGTGACTCACTTGATAGAGGGAGACAGCTAAAGAAATTTGAGAGGAATCTAGGTGCACTGCCAACAGCTTCGTCTAGTGTGAAAATCAATTTCCGCTAACCTTCGAAGATGGGATTGCGAGCTGACTGGAATGAGACATGAAGCCGTTTAAGAGGCTAAGACCACTTCCAGTAGCTTATTCAGGTATCACATATAAAACTTTTATCTGTAGTAGATGACAATAATTGGAACTTGTATATCTTGTAAATATTGGTATCTTTTGGTACTTTTTGGACTCCCTGAAATTCATGGATACTAATGTTTTTTGAACTGCCTTATACTCCGACTATTGTTGCTACTGGGCTTTCAGCATTGGTTCATTACTGGGCTTTCAGCCATTGGTTCATTACTGGGCTAGTGGGCTTTCAAATGGTTTATGAGCCTGAAATAGCTTTAGTTATATGTGCTGTTTTTGGCACTGCAAGAATTTTGTTGGCACTTCAAAAAACTAAAAACCAAATGATGTTACAAGAGATGTCTAAATAGGTAAGAAAAGTCTAAGTTACTCTTACAGATTTAGGATTAGATTAAAATACCCCTAAATCTTAACTAATAACTCTAGTTTTATAATCTTAATCCTAAAACAAAAGCAAAAACTGATTTTCATTATCCTCAAATTGAGAATCCACAACAGCGGAAATTGAAATTGAGAGAGAAAACGGCTGAGATTCACGCGTCCACTGATTTAACATCTAATCAGTCACAAGACCCCAATATGCGTATTAGGTACTAATTCTGAACACAACCCAATGTTTTCAATCATGTTTTCCTTGCTTGTATATGTTAGATTCATCGATTTGGGTTTGTTTTTTTCGCCTCAGTCGATTTTTACGGTTTGGTTTTTTTACGCCTAGCTATTCATCAGCGTCCTAGGCGTAAAAAAATTTACGCCTTAGTATCATACCGTAACAAAATCCCTAGTTTTGCCCTTTACGGCTTGGAAACCAAGGCGTAGAAAAAAAAGGTCTGTGCTCACAAAAAATTGCACCGTAAATCACCAACCAAACCGTAAAAAAGGATATAAGGCGTAAAACTCAAAATTGAAGCGTAAAGTCCAGTTTTACGCCTCATAAACTGGGACCTATATTGTGCATTTAATATTTCTATGCAACTTACGTCTCAATGGCAGGTTGTCATCCTAGGCGTAAATTGAGTGTACGGCTCAGTTTCCCCAAATTTCACTTTTTACGCCTCAATTGGGAAGAATCTTGAGGCGTAAATTTGTTTTACGCCTCAATTGGTAAGAATCTTAAGGCGTAAATTTGTTTTACGCTTCAATTCCAAGGTCAAACCAGACCGTAAACAGAGCCGCCCAACTCACAAAAATCACAAAAATCTACGTACTAAAGATGATTACATGCAACAATATTACAAGCAAAGGTATACCTGGGTGTTAGAAGCTAGTTACTCGAAATCGGTGTTTGAATCACTCATTTTGGTTGAGTGATTCAAAACTTTAAGATTTTTGAAGAAAAAAGTTTGGTTTTTTTTTTTCCCTCTCCTTCTTTCTCTCCCAATCCACTCTAAAACAAAATGAATTTCTCTCTCCAAATTTTTTATTACCTTAATTATATAGATTATGATATCATGATTACCACTAATCTTGTATGAGAAGAAAATCTGCATAGGTACATGATGTTCTATAGTCCTCAGATCTTACTCACACACACAGTTATTCAAACATGATTCAAGGTACAAAGACCACAAGAACAATACCGAAGATATATAAAAGACATTAATCAGAAGACTAAATGTGTGAAGATTTGTATTTCAGTGTTGCAACTACATGGATTATGATCCTAAGGAGCTAGAGGAGATACAGACCTAATCCCTCTCTTGTCGCTTAGATTACACCCAAAAATTCCAACCCTTACAATGTTCTCCAAGCTCGCCTTATATAGGCCGAGCTTGGGTGGGTTACAGCTAATAAGACAAGGGACTCAATCGTGGTGGTGTCAGTCCTTGTCGAGTAAGGCGGTTCCTTCGGCAGTTCTCCAAAGATGGTTCTGGGGCTTCGGCCTTTGGGGCAGAGTCCGAATCCCTTTCTTCTGATTCTTCACTCGGTGTCCTCGGTCTCACCTTTATTTGGTTTGGCCCCGAGGCCTCGCTACTACTTCCTTTGGCGCGATCTTGCTCCTTGGATCTCTGACACGTGTCCCGAGGGGTTTTACCCTCCACAGTTTGCCTATTTTCTTGTCTGAGATCGAAGAGGTTCGGAGAAGAAAACTCCCTTGGACCTCGCCTTTTTCGACATGTGTCCGGTATTTTAACTTCTTTAGCCGACTCATGTCGCTTTTAATGATTTCGAAATCTTCGCCCTTTCTACCTTTTACCGGCTGCGCCGGTCTCGCGTCTTCTTATTTAAACTTTGTTTGCCCTCTCTTTTCTTCCTTCATTCTTCCGCAGTCTTCTGTGATATTTTTAGTATTCTCGACCTTTCTGGCTGCTTTTCACCGCCGATCTGCTACCTTATTCATGGTGAGTTTTCGCTATTGCCTTTGCTTGTATCCTTCTTTGCTTGTTCATCCTCTTAATTTCTTTTGTTTTTTCAGGCTCCTAAAAAGTGTGCACTGTCTGGCGGCGAGTTTCCCCGGAAGATGGTGGATCCTCAAAAACTCTCTTGGGAAGAAAGAGCCAAGATTTATGGTTTTGATGTGAATCTTTTCCCTTGCCGGAGTTTGGGCAAGGTCAATCTGTCTCCTGAGTTGCTTTCTTCTCATCAGTGTAGTGATAGGAGATTGATTGTTTCCAGCGAGCAGCTTGGCGCCGGTCTTCCGATTCCGTTGATGATCCCGTGAATCCTCTTTTTTATGAAATTTATTCTCAAATTAGTCCTCCCTGCGGTGTGATGCAACTGAATGGGAACTCTATTCGGGTTATTCGAGAGTGGGTGGCTCGCTCGGAGGGCAAATCGTATTACTATGATAAGCTTCCTGAGGAACTCAAGCGCCCTCCAAGTTTTTTGTCTGCTGAGAATTTTTTCAAGTATTATAAGGTGGAAAAGAGCTTGCTTAAACAAAAAGCTCCCTGGAGTGTAAGTATTGGCAAAGTGGCTGACTCTTCGCATGTTCTAGGCGACGTAGATCTTTCTGGGTCTAAAACGAACACACTTCTTCGTCATTCTAGCGACGAGCTATGGTTTTCTAAGCCCGTGTTTATCGAGGGTCCCGTTCTTTTTGGCTACGAAGATGAAAAGAAGAAGGTCGAACAAACGGAGTTTATGGGTGATCATAAGTTCTCTATTGTTGAATTCTACAAGATTCATTTCTCCGAAGAGGAGCGCAAGAAGTCCCAGGAAAAGATAATTGCTCTCAAGGAAAAGGTATGTTGATAAATATGTGTCGACTCTCTTTCTGTTAGTCGTTTTACTCATGCGGCCCTCTTTTCAGAAGTCTGAGCTGGAGAAGCTGAATAATCCACAGGCCCCGGAACAAGCCGGTGATCCGAAGAAGAGGAAAGAGCCTTTAAATTCGGCTGCTGGAAGGGGGGAAGGTGGTCAGGTGAAAAAACACTACCTGCCTCAGTTATTCAATAGGCATGGATACCTGCCTCTGTTTTAGAACCTGGCGATTTGACCATTTTTTAGCAGGGCGATGTACGAGTAGAAAATCTGCATAGGTACTCAAGGTATCATATCCATCAGATCTACTTATACATACAGTAATTAGTTGAGATTCAGTGGCGCGAAGACCACAAGAACAGCACCGAAGGTACTAAGAACAATGATTAAAGATCAAACTTATAACAGTAAAGGCAAAATATAAGAAGAATCATATGTATTTCGATGTTGTGACTACATGAATATAACCCTAAGGAACCAGAGGAGATAACAGACCTAATCTCTCTCTTGCTGCTTAGGCTCAACCCAACAAGAATCCAACCCTTACAACGTTTTCCAAGCTCGCCTTATATAGGCCGAGCTTGGGTGGTTTACAGCTAATAAAGACAAACGACTCAATCGTGGTGGTGTCAGTCTCTGTCGAGTAAGGCGGTTTATTCGCTGTCGTTCCGAGGTTGAGTCTAGGGCTTCGGTCCCAAGTCATGATCCGAATCCTTTTCTCTCCGAGTCTTTACTTCGCTTGTGTGCGACTTCTTCTTCTTTAGGTTGGTCCGAGGTCTCGCAGTTGATCTTTCCGAGGTTGTTAGGCTTCCTGGATGCCAGACACGTGTTCCGAGGGATTTTACCCCCTACAGTTTGCCCCTTTTCTTATCCAAAGGTCGAAGGGGTTTGGGGAAGAAAACTCTTGGCGTTACGCCTTCTTCGACACGTGTCCTCGTCTTGATTTCTGACTGACACTCGTAACTTCGAGTGCTTTTCTAAATCTTCACCTTCTTTGACCTGTCACTTGCTGCATCGGTTTTATCCTTCTTTCTATTTAAACTAGTTTTGTCTCCTCTTCTTCCCTCTCTCTTTTCTCTGCTTTTTTATTTCTTTCCGAAGTGGTTGAGTTTCTCTTTCTTCTGTATCTTTTCTTTAATCATGGTAAGTTTTTGAATTCCATCTTCATCGTTTAGTTTGACTCCTTGCTTTTTATCCCCTATTTTAACTTCATCTTTCTGTTGCAGACTTCTGCCAATGCCTCTGCTAACGCTTCTTCAGTCGCTCTTCCCGTTAAGGTATTGCCTTGTAAAATGGTGGATCCCCAGAAGATCGGTTGGGAGGAAAGGGCGCGTATCTACGGATTCGATTCATCTCTTTTTCCATACAGAAGTTTAGGAAAGGAGATTTTATCCCCTGAACTTCTTTCTCTTCATAAGTGCGGTGACAGAAAACTAATCGTTTCCGGCGAACAACTCGGCGCCGGTTTTCCTATTCCTTTATACAATCCATCCAACCCTCTTTTTTATGCGATTTATTCCAAAATTAGTCCTCCCTGCGGAGTGATGCAGTTGAATGGAAACTCTATTCGAGTCATCAGTGAATGGGTTGCTCGCTCGGAGGGTAGATCATATTATTATAAATAGCTTCCGAGGGAATTCCAACATTCTTCCGATTACTGGTCCGTCGAAAATTTCTTCAGGTGCTACAAGGTGGAGAAATCTTTATCCAACGAAAAAGCTCCCTGGAGTGTGAGTTTAGGCAAAGTGCCCGATTCTTCTCATCCCCTCGGTGACGTAGATCTTTCGGAGTCCAAAAAGAATACACTTCTTCGCCACTCTAGCGATGAGGTGTGATTTACGAAGCCTATACTCATCGAAGGCCCTGTCTTGTATGGCTATAAGAAGGGGAACGTCGAGCGTAAGAAGTTTGAGGCTGAGCATAATTTCTCTGTTGTTAATTCTATAGTATTTTCTTCTCCAAGGATGAGCGTACCAAATCTCAAGAAAAGATTGCTCAAGCCAAACAGAGGGTAAGGTGTAATTTGAAATTTCTTTATTTTCCTTTTTTGAGCTATTCTCATCCATGTTTTGTTTTTCAGAAGGCGGAGCAGGCGAAGGCAAAAAACCAAAGAGCTTCCGACGAAGGTGATGCTCCGAAGAAGAGGAAAAGATCTTCGAAGTCGGCGCCTGCTGAGAAGGGGGAGATTGATCAGGTGATAAACACTTCCTGCCTCAGCTATGCGATAGGTATGGATATTTGCCTCTGTTTAGAACCTGATAAATTGGCTGCTTGTCAGCAGAGTGGTGTACTGACCGGTGGTGGTGATACTGCTAATGTTGCCTTGAGTGCCCCGAGTCGAAAAAGAGGAAAAACTATGGTTACGAAGAAGCAGGGCGCGCAGGCACTAGTGGAGAAGGAAGGTTTTAGAACTGACCGGGGCTTTTGTAAAAGAACTGACTTGGGCAGTTTCGCGTTTGGCCCGGTCAAAATCCGTTCTTTCACAGGTAAAAAAGCGGAAAAGGTAAAGAGTGAGTTTGATCAGTTCTTTCACCAACGGTCAGAGATCAACTCATTTTTTCAACGCTGTAGATGAAACCTTATCTCTTTTTCGTGGATAAAAGCAACATAAGCCTTATCACTTTCTCTTTTATCTCTTTCTTTGTCAAACGATGAAAAAAATTTCTCTCTGTAGCGTCGTTCCCTTTTCTCTCACACTGAACCTCTTGAATTTTCTTTCCCTTGATTTTCTTCGATGTTTCTTTAGGTTTTAGATCTCTTATTATCTGTTTTGTTCGTCAGAGATAGAGAAAACAAACCAAAGAAAAAAGAAACTTCAAAACGAAGAAGAAGAAGAAGAAGAAGAAGAGGTAAGAAATTAAAACCCTAATTTCTTGAATCTTGATTCGATTTTGGGTTTTAGTTACTCTTGAATCTTGATTCGATTTAGGGTTCTGGTTCTTCAGATTCATATTCCAAAAATTGATTTCAAACTCACGACGGTCATCAGAGACTTTGTGTCGTTGTTGATTCGAAATCTATTTTTTCTGATGGTTTTTCTTTTTTAAATCGATTTAGTTTATATCGTTTTATCTTATGAGTTTTCTAAATCAATTGAGATTGAGGTGTTGTGATGAAATAAGTTATTAAATCCGACTAAGTATATGAATGGATGAACAAACCTCCTACTCATTCTGAACACTATCAATCTCAGTTATGAAGTTTTGTTTTTGTTCATTGGTTTTGTTAGATTTGCAATTGGATGAAATTTGAGGTTAGGGTTTATCTTAATTTTTGGTTTTCGATTAGTAATATACAATTTCGACACGATGAGGAGAATTGTTAATGTTGAATTAGATCGAAATATCTTTGAAACCATACTTTCATAAAAGTCCTTTTCATTCTTAGTGTCAGGAAAATAAATCTCTTGTTTTGCTTTGATTTAATTATTGCAATTCTTTTCACAATCATGCGGTGTAGAAATTTCAATAGTTTAGCTATATAATCTGATTTTTGTTATGGCATTAATCTCTGAATTGAAAAATAATGTCAAAAAATTACCCAGTAGGATGTTGTGCTTTTGATTGGCCAATACAAGGTAGGTTATACATACTCAAGTGCGATCATCTTTAGATCATTTTTGTAAGTTGCTTGATTTGCTTGAACCATGGTCAAGTGCGATCATTGCTCAATCATGTGTACGAGACTAAGTAATGATACTGATGATGACGGTAAAGATGGTGAAAGGGTGTGTGATATAGTTAAGTACTTTGAAGAGAAACACCAGTTCCAATTTGATCATTTGACATATCATATGTTGTAAGCTTTCTAATTTGCATAGGCTTGGATAGCATAAGACCGTCATCTTTGTAAAAAAAGCTAAACTCCCTGGTGTTAGAACGATATCTTCGTCGTATTCTGGCATATCAAAGGATTCTCCCTGGTGTCATACGTGCTGTGGTGATAACGAAATTGTAAATATTTCCCTCCATTCTGTACGAGTGTATGCAGGTTTATAGACTCTATGGTTGATGGCTATCGTTTACCATTGCCTAGTATCAACAGTAAGATTTAGAATAAGTTATACTAGTATTAGTATTCGTGAAAGTTGTGAAATGGGATGTTAGCTGATATGTAGTTAAATGTTTGACATGTTTTGGTCTGTGCAGATTAAGTTGCAGAAGGTGACAAGGTTATGTCACACTAAAACCATTGTGACAGTAAACTGACAGTTTCCAGGACCAAGAATTATGGTCGATGTATATCACTTTATAGTCGATCGTGGATCTGATTAGATTTGCAGAGGTGGAATTCAGATAGTTTTGAGCTTGTTTTGTAGCTGAATTTACAAGAGTTTTGTTTTGTGGATGCGAAGATTTGTTAGCGGTGATTAATGTGTGTTGGATTTTTTGCAGCTGCTGATGTGTTCTTAGGTGGAGCAACTGTGGCATGGGTATTATTTGAATTGTTGGAATACCATTTGCTCACTTTGGTTTGCCACTGTGCTATATTGTCTTTGGATGTTCTTTTCTTGTGGTCAAATGCTTCTACCTTCATCCAAAAGTGAGTTGTTTATTGAGCATCCGCGCGAGTTTTGTAATTGAGGATTTTGTTTTGGAGTTCTAATGAATGATTTGCTTAGTTTGTTTTCAGGTCGCGGCCAAAAATTCCCGAAGCTCATCTTCCTGAGGAGCCATTCTTGCAGATTGCTGCTGGTTTGAGGATTGAGATTAACAAGGCTCTTGGATGCTTCCGTGAGATTGCAGCAGGACATGATTTGAAAAGTTTCTTGCTGTAAGTACATTGGCTGGTCTTACATATTTATGTGATGAACTTACTACTACTGGAATCAAATTCGACCCGGTCTTTGTTTAGACTGATACCAAATGTGCTAGGTTAAATTTATGCAGTAAATTGATTCCGGCATCGTTCTTACCGAACAACATTATGCATGTGCAGTTTATTTAATAGAACAGTTAACTCAATTTTGAATACGTGAAATTTAAATTGACAATATTATCTTGAGACCAACCTTAATTTGTTCATTTATTTTGCAATAGTTGTGAATGTTATCCTAATGTTGATATCTGGATTTGTTTGGATATTCCTTATATCATTCATAGAATCATATTCACAATTGGTGTCATTTACCAACTTGTTTATTTATCAAGGCTTGTGCTTTCTTTTGGTGTCATTTACCGATTTGGTTATTTACCAAGGCTTGTGATTTCTTTTAGGTGATTCCTGGATTGTGGGTACTATCTGTCGTGGGAGTTTGGTGCAACTTCCTTACCTTGTTCTACATAGGTAACGAGAGTAGTAGCATTACCGTACTAAATTCTTGATCCCAATATTATGTTTTATGTTTTTCAATTCATTGACTTCCCATTTGAATATTACAGTGTTCGTGTTGCTACACACTGTTCCTGTACTCTATGAGAGATATGAGGACCAAGTTGATAACTTCGCTGAGAAGGCTAAGCACGAGATGAAGAAACAATATGTTGTTTGACACCAAGGTTCTAAGCAAGATCCCAAGAGGTCCTTTGAAAACAAGAATCTCTAGATGAGTAGCAAAGGTATTCTATAACCCAGTAGTAGGTTTTGAGAGAACATTTGGTTGGGTACCTGTTAAATCTTTTAATTTTTTTTTTTTTTTGGATTTTGAACTTGGAAGATCAATTGTAATTTTGATTCTGTGTGAAGTACTTTGAATTCAGGTTTATTTATGAATGGTGATGGGTTTAGATTTATCAATTCAGATTCTATTTCAGATTTTCATTTTCATTTTTGCTTAATCATTCAGCTTAGTTAGATATCTATAATTGGAATTCAGATCAGCTGTTCACTTTTATTTTTTTTATTATTAAAATCTAACTGAAGGACTGCTTTTCACAGTTCTTATAAAGAACGTGCAAAGTCTGTTCTATTGAGAAGTCGAACAAAATCCGTCCTAATTGAAAAAGACGACAATAATAGAACTGTTAATAGCTCTGACTAGAACCGTTCTTTTTCTCACTATTAGAACTGTTTCTAGCAGTTCTAAAACAGACGTTTTCCACTAGTGAGGTTATTAATTCTACAACCGAAGATGTTACCCGAAGGCGAACTCGTAAGTTTACCGTTTTTTCAGATGATGAGGAGACCGAGGATGATAGGACTCTGACGGAAGAGAATCGTAGCCATGGAGCAGCTGGGATTCCGAACCTTCGAATTGCGGTACCCTCGCAGGGACGCTCCTCTTTTGATAGCGAAGCCTCTCATTCTGATCAACCAGAAATGAATTTGAATCAGTATGGGTCCAATATTGGTGTCACTTTTCCCGCCTCAGGTGTGAAGATTCCTATCGCCGTCACTCAGCGGTCGAGCTTAGGTTCGGAGAGGCAGACTTATGTAACACCGAACTCTTGTCGTAGTCCTCATGCTGATGACCTGGCTAGTCTTTTGAGAGCACATTCAATGGATCCTCAAAATCGCCCTTTAGACCCTTCCGTGTGTAGATTTCTTGCTCGAGTATTTTCCGGTTCTTTGGATAAGGATTCTGTTGCCTCTGTACCTTCCTATCACCAATCATTCGTAGAAGCTGTGAGTGTATTTCTTTGTTGTTTTCGCTCGCATGCATGTTTTGTATGCTGTTTGTTGATGTTGTTCTTTCCTTTCTTTCAGCAAAAATATCATGGAAAGTTTTTGCTTGATCTCGCTGGTGCCCAAGGCTTGGAGGTTGATCGATTTGGCGAGGACATCCGCCTCTTACGGCAAGAGAAGAGCAGTCTCACGAAGAATGTGAAGGATTTAGAAAAACTTCTTAAGATTGCCGAGTCCGAGCGAGATAGCTTTTCGCAAGATGCTAATGTTCAAAGAGAACGAGCTTCGAAACTTGACGAGGAGTTGCGTTTGGCTCTTGGTTTGTGTGAGAAAAAGGATGCCGAGATTTCTTCGTTAAACAACCATATCCAAGGGGAGGGGAAGCGCACCTCTTTGTTTAGTCGTGATCATGGCTGGTGCCTATTTAGGAGTTTGGGTATTCAACCACCCTATTATTTTGATGGTTTGGAAGATCCGGATGTTGTGCTAGAGTCTGATAAAGATCTCATTTCGACCAGTGAGGCTGAGTTAATAATTTCTGAGTTGCGAAAAGTGAGGCTGGCGGAGAATTTGCAGGCAGCAAATGACAATGCTGATAGTGGATTGGGGGTT
Organism: Papaver nudicaule; assembly: GCA_023529015.1. NCBI lineage: Eukaryota > Viridiplantae > Streptophyta > Magnoliopsida > Ranunculales > Papaveraceae > Papaver > Papaver nudicaule. Next base: position 13,348 of record JAJJMA010033696.1, read on the forward strand.
GAGGGTCATGAATCTAGCAATTTGGAGGAGAAGGAGGGTGATGGTTTTGATTCCCGGGAGCTAAATATAGTTGATGAAATTATCAGTGGGGAGCTAGAAGGTAATGGAAGTGGTGATGGAAGTGCGAAGGTGGATGACGAGCTTTCTGGTGGTGAGCCGAAGGAGGCAGATTGCATTGATGCCTCTGGTAAAAGCTCTGAGGTTGATGCCGAGGTTCGAGATCCCGTGGATGAACTTAACAGTATTATGGTTTCCCAGGTTTTGCCTTTGTTTAAGAAGAATGACAGCGATCCTGCGGTTTCGTCCCGAGAGATCCCTAGAGTGCTTTTCTGTAATTTTGATGATCCTGTATGAGGATGACTTTGTAAAATAGGAAGTGTGTTTCTTCTTCTATCTTTTTTATTACTTGTGGCCATTTTGTGTACTGAATATGATGTTTATACACTTGTTGCCTTTCTCTATCTCTTGATGCTATTCTTCTTCTTTTTGTTGTTTGCTGCTTTGTGTCTTACTTTTTATTTACTGGTTTTGAAAGTATTGTTTGTGAATGGCTCGTATAGCTTCTCGAGGTGCAACTTCGGGGCTTACTTCGATGTAGGAGAAAGTGACCAAGCTAGTGGGGGCGTACGGATCACCCTTCCCAAAGGCTTTGAGTTACTCGCACTGGTTTCAAGAAAAACACGGGCTATTGATTGCGTAGGTATCCATGCTTCCTTAATACGTTAAGTAGGCGCCGAAGATATTTATTTATCTTCCTCGGAGGGCGTAGAGGTGCCCTAGCTACCTTTAGCCTAAGTAATTGTATGGAATGGATACCCCGTTTCTCAATAATAAAGTAACACGATGGGGGAGTGCCGGTCAAAGCTGGAGCTTAGACATGGTACTTTTCTCTTATCGCGGCCTAAAGTTTGACCTCTTCAAATCTTTTACACCTCCCCCTTTTTGAGGCTTGAATTTTTATAAGGGGTCCCTCGGCTGCGTACCTCGCCATTGGTTTTGAGGACGAAGCAGCTGCCTCAGGGTTCCATCTTCCTCTATAGGAAGATGTTAATCCCATTTATCGTCCCCTCGGCGCCCGAGAACGCGAGGTCCTCGTGGCCGTTTGGTAGTGAGTACTAATGCATCATCAGCTTTTTGGCCTTGATTCAAAGTGTTCACTGCTAACGGGGTGTCTTGTGGGTAGAGGACCGTGCCATATAATTCGTAGGGCCCTTACGAGTTATATGAGCATCAGCTCTGTGCCTACTAAACGAGGTCTTTTTGTTCAATGGCGTTTTCTGCCTCGGCGTAGCAGCCTTTTTCGTTCAATGGCATTTATGCCTCGGCGTTTATAGCCCTTTTTGTTCAATGGTGTTTATGCCTCGGCGTTTATAGCCCCTTTTGTTCAATGGCGTTTATGCATCGGCGTTTATAGCCCTTTTTGTTCAATGACGTTTATGCCTCGGCGTTTATAGCCCTTTTTGTTCAATGGCGTTTATGCCTCGGCGTTTATAGCCCTTTTTGTTCAATGGAGTTTATGCCTCGGCGTTTATAGCCCTTTTTGTTCAATGGCGTTTATGCCTCGTACTGCCTTTTTAGCTTCGGAGCTGTCACTTATTTTTTCAAGAGTCGTAGCTTGATTTTGATTGAGGTTTTGGTTTCTGGTCTGCGCGAAACGCTCAAGAGTGGCTTTCGATCTAGCTCGGATAGGTTCTTAGTTGAATATTCCTTCCTTAATTCGGCTCTTCGCTGTTACCTCAGAATTGTGATAGTAGTTATGAGAACTGCCGCCTGATGCTATGGTGTTGATTGAATCTGTTTCATACTTTTCCTGCTACTTTAGTGGTGATACTTCTTACTCGTTTGTCTGAGATTCTTAGGTGGTTTTTGTTGTGCATGATGGTGACGAAAGATAGTACCTCTGTTTTGTGGTTTCGTGTTTGCTTGTCTTCTTCCTGATGTTGGTTTCTTTGTGCCGAGTTTCTTTGTTGTTGGTGCTTTTATGGTCGGCTTTTCCCTCGGCCGTACTTCGTTGCCTTGCTACTTGTTTATGTTACCCTCGACAACGATTATTTTGATTTTAATAGCCCCCTGATGCTAAGGTTGACACGTGGGTGTTAGCAGTTTTGAATGGTGCTATCAATTGATTTCTCTACGGTTTAGAATTTTGAACGGTAGTGTGGGGATTTGCGAAAGGTGCGGTTACTTTATTGGTTAGTGTTCAGTTATGGTGTTTTGAAGTAGTGGTGCGTTATTCAAGGGAATCGAAATTATAACGTCTGTCTTTTGATTGGACTCGTCGAGTTAAGTGGTTCCCGAAACTGTATTATAAAAGGTGAAGTACGCTGTTGCTGTTACTAGTGACTATCTGTTTGGTTTTTTATCTAGCGCTCTTTTCTTCCTTTCTTCCCCTCTTTTGAGTTCTACATCTTTTGAAGGAGTAATGGCTGATAGAGGAAAAGCTCCTATGGAGGAAGGAAATGGTGAGATGGACCCCAGAAGCCGTAGAGAACAGATTCGAATGATAATGGAGATGGGAGCCGGTTTTGATGATGCTAGCTCTTCTAGGAGGGAGAGTAATCCTGACAAGGTGGTTCGTCTGTTTGGTAATTTTATTGAGAGTGATGAGAGGAGAAGGGAGCAGAGGATGAGGGAAGACGGCGGTCCACCCTATGATTGCCGTATGTATGAAACTAGATCATTTTTCCGCGCTCATAGTGAAGAGATTTTGCTTATGCTTAAGGATGATCTTGTCTTTCCTGCTGACGAGATGAATGTGAAAGCTGAAGTGAAGGAGGAAATTAATGACGTGAATCCGTCTGTTCCTGCCGTCTTTCCTTCGGTTGATGAGCAAGTTGCTGCTGAAGAAGAATTTATTCCAGAGGTTGTTTTCTGGGAGGAAGATGCTGCCGCTATTCCTGCTGGTGTTCCAATCATCGATGTGGATCTGCTCGAGGGCCTTGACGAAGATCGGGGTACCGTTGTTGGACGACTTCAGAATAGGCGTAGAAATAGGAGAGGTTGAATTTAGTTTTCTATGATAGCGTCTTCGGAGTATCTTGTTTCGTTAGTTATTTTCTTTTTGCTGTCTTATTCTAGAAATTTGCTTCGTGTTTTGAATGTGTTTCCTAAATGAATACCTTTGTTAGCTTGCTTATTTACCTGTGCTTAGTAGGTTGTTTATCACGAAGCTTCCTTGCATTATTTTTGTTGCTTCGCTATCTTGCTGGTATCGAATGGTCATTGAGTGCGTATGGGTGTGTTATGCTACGGACCCCTAGATATTATTTCCCGAAGGCTTCAGCTATCGTGCATGCTTTTCGGAGTGTAATATTTTTTTTTATTCGTGTTTTAGTGCTAGGGTTGCTAGTGTGCGATATCGATTATTCTTCGGTGAGTTTGTGTATATTCTTTCGCTTCCCTCGCTCGAAGCTCTTCGAACCTGATGCGTTGTCGAACCGCAACAAATATATTTCAGTTCTTAACCTTCACAATAAATAAAATAATATAGTGGCAAGAACAGATTCGATCCACAGAGAGAGATTGGTTGTTATTTATTATCTATTTCTTAAGTAACCAGGGGGGGGATGTTTGGTGCAATAAAAGTAAATTAAAACTAAAGCAAATAAATGTAGAAAATAATCAGGGGACGAGAATATTGGTTAAGGGTTCATCTTCAATCAAATAACATGCATATGAATAATATTTGGAGTTTCTATTTAATCTCTCATCATCAAAAGCCCTAGAATACATCATCGCGAAAATATTCCGAAATTTCCTAATGTCATCACACACCATAACGATGAATGTGTGAATACTACGTAGAGAATAACTCGACACCATGAGTAATTGAGTTCAACTCTCTAAGAGCATTAATATATGTGAAATAGGCTAATCAATGCAATGAACTACCAGGAGCAGTTCATTCAACAAAGGTCATATTCTACATACAATTCCTAAAAGCTATCACCGCAATCGAAATTATATTGTACTACTTGTGAAAAGGTTCATCGACGATTTCGTATCTCAAAACCTAATTCTAGTTATAGATATGAACATAAACTAAATTAGTTTGCAACTTAAATCAATTAATATTCAATCTTAATGCAATACATCAATCATGCATTCATACGCACAGAAAAATAAGAACGATGATGAAAAGAATAATTATAACTCCAAAATTAATCAAGTAGCATGTTTTTGATATCCGACTACATCCCTAACCAATATAAAAGTATTTAGCTAGACATATCTTTATTGAAATCCATAGAAAATAATAAAGTAAATATGAAAAAGCATAAAAACCCTTGTTTGCGGCGCCTCGAGAATCGTGCCGAAAACCCTCGCCGTGAACAGTAATTCCCCTTCCAGAACTCCTCCTAAGCTCCTGTACGTGAAAACCTTCTTCTCTTCTGTTCTGCGTGAACCGTCTTTTATATCTCTTATTAGTCTGCCCCTTTAATCGTTTTCTGATTTCCAAAAACAACTTCACGCAAAACCCTTGCCAACTAAGCCCAACTCCATCAAATGGGCCAAACCACCGACGCTGAGCCCATTAACTCATTTCTATTTCGAAACAAACCACAACAGACTTTTAGGGCCGCCCCAAAATCTGGGCCTGTTTTAAGGTGCCCTTAACGTGTGACAGAGGTTGGGAACAACCGGTCGGCCCCTTTTCCTTCCTGTGTGCCCTAAAATTAGTTGCGTGATACCTTCTTTGCATATGTGCGACAGCAAATGCGCACTATTCCTCACATTATTCTTAGGTCCTTACTTCTTATTTTTTTATGATTCGGTCTTTCTTTTGAGATAGTTTTCACCATAGGTCCTTCTTCGTCATTTTCCCTTCTTCTTTGCCACTCTTCACGACATTTTTAGCACCATTCTTTCTTGTGTTCGAAACCATCGTCTTGAGAGTTGCCAAGTGATGAATTGAGATGTAATTTGCTTCATTTTTATTATTAAACTTCAAAATACCTGCAAAATAGAAAATGGTTAAAATAAACAATGTATGAGGCTTAAGTCGACTAAAGTGTATGATTTAGGTACTCTTGAGTAGGTGTTTTGCACACCTATCAAATTCCCCCACACTTAGTCTTTACTTGTCCTCAAGTAAACACAATTATTATTATTATTATTATTTTTTTTTTAAGTAAATTCTATATCAAAGCTCACTTGAATAGGCCCTTTAAACAGATTTCAGGAGCCCAACTGATTTTCTTTACTCTCAGAAGCCCATGTTCTCACAACCCAATTGTATGTTAACTGTCAGTTCTGTGGAACTGACAGTTCAGTCATCTTCCAATGAACTGTCAGTTCCAGACTCTCGCGTATCCTCTCCCGTTGGTCGAGTCACTTCATCCCTCACATGAGAACTGACAGTTCAGCGCACACTCTATCTCAGTTCAAACCACTTCACTGCTGCCTTCTAAATCCTGCTTGAACTCACAGTGAAACAGACAGACAGCAAATCCAATCCACACTACCACCATGAACCCAACTTAAACACAACACAGCTAGCTCTTATCAATCTCCATCATTCAGTGCTTCAATCAGAGACTATAATTCCACCAGAACTGGCACCAGTCAAACCCCCAAAGCCTCTCCATATCCGCACAGAACTGAGTTAACAACCATGAAACTCTGCAGCACTCAAATGGCAGCACCTCCTTAAACACAATAGCCCACATTCAGTAGCAAACTTCACATCAATGTCACATCTCACAACTGAGTGACGCCCCTTCTACCATTCAAGCTCTCTTCTCCATTGCAGACTCACCACGTACACACAAAGCAAGCTTCATCTTGTAGCTGTATTGACCATAGCTGCCTGCAGTAATCAAACCATACCAACAACACCATTTTCACCAGTTTCAACTGCATCAATCACACCATTGAACCCAAGCCATTCAATTACAACTGCACTACCTCCTTGCAGCTTCCAGCTCCATTTCATTCACACAGCAGCAACAACAGTGAGCAATTCCCAATGTTACAGCAGCAGTGGTCCAGCACACATCAACTGCATCAGCACAATCACCCACAGCACAGCTGACCTTCTTCACCTTCAGGTTTTCATGTAATCCTATCTCATCTGCACATTCTCACCATAACCACCAGTCTTCAACAGTACCCACATAATCATCAAGTCAAGCAGCTCTCAACCTCAGCTCTTCTTTCTTATTACATTATACCGTCTAAATCTGAACCCCAAACAAATCCTCTTTGCTGCTAACTTCAAAACTCACACGAACTTAAACCAATACGACCCATCAAATTATGGCATATTAATCATTTTCCTTCTCCCAGTAAGCTTCTGTAATCTCTTCTCTAAGAAATCATCAACATCTCCTCCACATATCAATGACAGGAACCAAATCTCCATAATGTCTCGGTCACAAATTCTGTCCAAACTCGAACCCAAAGTGCCGAGCCCCTGTTGTATAAGGAAGACCCTTTCAAATCCTGGCGTTTTAGCATCGACTTATGGCTCTGGCGGTGACCAAAACCTGGTGCAGAACTGGTTCAGCCAATTTGTCGAGCACATTGTAGGCGCTTCCCTCCTGTTGCATTTGTGTTATTCTCATGTACCTTGAAACCACTATAAATTGAGTCCTTCCCTGCAATTCATACATACACAAGAACCCAATTTCCCATTCATTATAGTTCTCACAAAGCTCTGAATTTCGACCCCATCAAACACAATGAGATGCAGCATCAAACTCTTCTTCTTCTCTGTTGTTTTCCGTTTCAAGTTAACCTGAACCCAATTTGTGAATCCTTCTACTCTTCAAAAATCTCTCTGAACCCTTGGCTAAATCGATGGCAAATGTGTAGTACAGAAATGATATCTCTGAACTGAAAGAGATAGAAAACTCACTTGAATGAAAAGAAGTGGTTCAGCTTGTTCTGTGTCTTATCCGTTGAGGGAGGTATCCCTTATCATCCGACCTGAATTAGAATAGCCATGCGCCACTACTCAAAGTTTTTTTTTTTTTGGGGCTGTTTTGTTTTATGCCATTTTTTTTTTCGATTTTTTTTTTCTTGGGCTGTTCTGTTTTTCGCCTTGGCAGTTCTGTTTTTCGCCATTTGAGAGAGTGAGAAATAAGGACTTACCTCCCCCACACTTGAACTCTACATTGTCCTCAATGTAGATTGACTCGTCCAATGGAATTCAAATGCGGTAGATATCCGGTGAGTTGACTCCCACAAAGCGAAATTGAATGGGTTGACTCCCATTAAGCACCATCTCGTCTCTCTGCGAAAAGAACAAACAAAACAGCAAAATTAGATACAAACAATGGGTTGCCTCCCATGTAGCGCTTGGTTTAACGTCATCAGCCTGACTTGCAAGATTTCCCGTACACCAATAATCTGAAAATCTGGGGATCCGTCCAAACGACAATCTGCAATTCTAGTATCAACCTCAAAAAGATATTAGCATACATAAGCACTAGTGAAGCTATTAATTTATGAAAGCCACCCCCACACTTGAACTTTTCTCCACTTGGAAGTGGATAAAGAACATAAAATAAGGGTACTTCTTCGGGTTCCTCCCGGTAAACATGCTCAATGCTCGAATCAAACATGTGTAATGGTGTATACTTTGAAGAAAAATAATCCATAAGAACATTAGAAGCACAAATATCCAATCCTAGGTGAGGTTTTTTCTTAAAAGTTGAAGAAACAACTCTTTGAGAAACCACTTCAACTAGGGGAGGAGGATCATAAGAAATATAATCATGTATAGGATTAGACAAACCTTCCACAATTTCTTGTAGTACGGGATCCTCAGCATTTTGAAAAAAATCTAATCAACTATTTACCTCAAGTGTATCGTGATCCTCAACCAAACTTTTCAAAAACCATTCTTCATCAGTTTCTGCCTCAACTGAAATCTCAGCTTTAACGTCTTCATCATGGTCCATGGAAATCTCGATTGGTTCTTCAACGATATCTTTCAATTCAGTTTCATTCTCAATCATTCTTTCGTCATCCTCATCATCAGAATCATCATTGACATAGTGTGGATCAGCACAACGTCGTCGAAGTTCTGCATGTATAATGCTACTAATCTCCTCGACAATTTCTTCTGGTGCTCCATCATCTTCCAGCTTATAAAGTTTTTTCGAGAGTTTTCTTACGTTTACACGTTTCCCAACATTACTCACAACAGAATCCTGAGAAAACAACTCTTCCCGTTGAATGGGCGAATGATCATAAATACGATCAGGAGTTGGTTCAGGTATCCTGTAATAAGATTGGGTTGGTGTAACGTTCTCTCTATTATGTTCAAGTTGTTCTAGCACACGTCGCATACCCTGTAGTCCATCTAGAATCTGCATACAACTAGAATTAAGCGAATCAGAAGTATAACCATCGCACCGTCCTTGTGGTTGTTCACTTACATACCCACCCGAAGGTTGATATGTCTGAGAATAACCAAAAGGTTCCCTTGGAAATTGATCAAAACCAAAAGATTGATTCTGATAATATTCCATGGGTGGTTGAGAGTTATAAAAGGGTTGAGAATTAAAACCAAATTGATCACCATAATAATATTGTGTCTGGTCTTGTGCACCGTACATGTTATTTCCATAAGGAAACATGACGACTCACAAGTTCAGAATACATAAGAAAAATAAGAAATCAAAACAACTAACAACTGCAATGCCTCTCCCCGGCAGCGGCGCCAAAATTTGATGCGTTGTCGAACCGCAACAAATATATTTCAGTTCTTAACCTTC
>JAJJMA010033701.1:4959-24754 GCA_023529015.1 Papaver nudicaule
TAAAGTGCACTTTAACAACTTAATAAGTGGGAAATAAAGTGCACTTATTGTATTTTACCATAATACCCTTGCCAATTTATATGTAACGTGCATTTATTGTATTTTTAATAGGGATAAAATGGTCAAATCAAATATTTATGGCACATCAAATTACTAATATACCCTAATCTATTTTATTGAAGTGTGCATATAATTTACCAAAATAGGGGCAAAATTGGAATAGAAATTTACAGCTTCACTAAGGGGTGTTGCTTTTGGTGTTCGAATGATCATTGACAACCCTTAATAAGGGTTGTCGTAGATGCACCGAACACCAAACACCGAACACCCAACACCGAACACCAAACAGTCCATTTTTTTTATCTTTAACAACCCCTATTTTGTGTTGTTATACAGTTACTCACTACCTTTATAGTATGAGTTGTTAAAGTCGAGGGTTGTCAATAGTCTTGGCAACTATTTTCACCCAAAAAGTTGTGGTTTTGATTCTCCTCACTACTCTTTGGTCCTAAGAGTTGGACGTTTTGATCTTTGACAACCTTTCCTTTGAAAATAGTTGTCGAAGATGACACCTTTAACAACCTTTTGGGACGACAGTTGTAGCTCTGCAGTTGTAGATGTATATTTTTCCCGTAGTGGTGGCAGATAAACCAAACTTGATTAGATTGGAACTTCTTAACTACAGTTCAAGATTCACTACTTTACGGTAAACAAGACATACAGACAGACTCAAGACAAGGTTGCCTTTCTCTGGATTCGATCAAAAGCCTTGTGCAGGGTGGTAGCAGAGCTACAACGTTATGTGCACAAGTCGAGTATTTATCGTAAACCGCCCGGTACTCGTTTTCTGCCGCGTCAGAGTGAAAAGTCACAAATTGTTTGGCGCATTCCATAAGCTGACATTCTGAATAACCCGCATAGTGCTTTAGCGTCTCATTCCAATAAGGGGTTTTATTCAGAGTGCACTTTGCTGCATAGACAGCAGATGCTGCCAGCAGAGATGGGCAGTACTTCGACATTGCATACTGCATCAAACCCAACTCCGCAAAGAAAAACACCAAGTTCTCCATCACCTTGTCTGCTGCGGCAGCCTTGATAAACCGAACAAGAAAATGGTATGGAGTAGGCTCAGTTAAATTCCATCCAAGCTTGCGCAAGATTGATCTCTCCATGTCCAATATCTGCTTTGTGTCAAAAGTTTCGTCTGAGATATCAACAAAGTCATCTACTGCTGGTGGTTTATCTTCTTCATATTTGCTTGCTAGAAGCATAGCAGTAATCCCTACTAACTGCCACTGCTCCTCCTCTTTGACAACTAAATCCATCGAAAGGTATCGATCCAGAACGTTGACAGTACGGTATAAAATCTCTGGTGTAAGACGAAAACGTATGTGCACATCAACCAACCAATCCACCAGCATCATCCTCATACTCTCATCAATATGACCACAAACTTGACTTGGTCTCTCAGTGAGCTTGTAAAATTTGTATATATCGTTAACATACTCTACTACAGCCAAGGGATTGTTAACATCTTCTGCATCTATATCGACAATCGACTCCTTAGGTACACAGGCAGCAGTCCGAGCAGTAGCAGCATTCTTCATCTTTGATACAAGCTTTCCAATGTTTCTAAGAGGTGTAGTAATCTTTTTCGCACCCTTCTCAATCGGCTTAATAATCTGAACATCTTTTTAACAGCAAATAAACGCCATTGTTGTGAAAACAAGGTTGAGAGAGTTTGAAACAAATTTTTTTGAATGATTTCAGGAGACTAGAATGTGGGTTATATAGAGGAGGGTGGATATTAGTTTATGGAAACCGAAAGGAAATAGAATTTGTATCAGTCTTGTATTAGGAAATACTATTTATAGAAACTACATAATCTTGCAGCTGACCATGGACCCTGGCATAGGTCCTCCAGTCCAGTGTCCCATGTATCTAGTTGGATGGGTCGTGCTTCCGGTCATGTAAATAAGCCCGTAAGAAATTTTTGGCCCGAACATTCGCAAAATTTCCCATGACAGGTCCATAAATAAAATGATAGAAGCAACCGGACTCAGAACTAAAGGCACAGCTGGTGGGTAGATGCTTATTAAGAGTACTGCGGTGTTGTAAGCTTCTTTTTGGAGTTGAATAAAGTAAACAGAACAATTTTCTTCTGAAGGTGAGAAGTTTTTTGGTGCTTGATTCAGGTATTTATGATCCAACTTGATTTTTGATTATATTTTCGTAATTGATTTAGGATCTATTTTAGTTACTGGAAAATATGTGAAAATCTAGGTTTGCGCTTTGATTGGTAAACTTTAGATCCATTAATTTGGTAAGACATTTGGTTCTGTTGTGTAAAATAAAAAAGACATTTGGTTCTGTATATTTACTTGTTTCTGTGTGCTCATATGGTGTTTGTGAAATTGCCCAAGTGATGGTGATGCTGTTGAAATTCCTTTTCTGGCATTTATTGCTGAAATTTGAACTTCAAACTGTGAATCCTATTAGTAAATTAGGTTTTAGAGTGGCACTGTGGCAGTTTTAATCTGAAATAGGGTTACTTTCCCAATCAATCCTCTTCAATGGTCTTGCTCTTCTCTGTAAGAAAGTTTGATTTGGGTTTAGCTTTTTCTCTTTTTATCATTTCAAAAAAAATTCTTACATTTCTTTAGAGTTTCAAATGTTTTATGGAAGAGAGAATATTTCTACTTTGATCAAAATCATACTTGATTTCTGTTAATAAAATTGGGTTTTTGAAGAATTAGGTCGTTGTCGCTTTTTGTTATTCTTCTCTTTTTACTGCTTTTTTTACTTGTCTCTCTGACTTACTGTGTTGTTTGGCAAAACACTCTCAAGTCTCAACTCTATATTGCCTGCTACATCATTAACTCATCATCTTCTTTTTAAGGAAATGGAAACAGAAAACGAATTTCAAGTGATTATAGCTTAAAAAGAGTACTACTACATTACATTACATACACCCAAGAGAACTCTCAATTTCTTTTATTTTCTGTTGGAAGATGAAAAAGGCATCTCCATCCTTGTTGTTACACATTCGAGTAACCAAATATTCATTCTTTTCCTTTTGAAAGAAAAACTAACTGTACAAAAATAATTATGAGGGTGACTGATATAATAATAATAGAACAGCCTATTGTGTTGGTGTTGGATTTGTTTGGTTGGCCCTTTAGACAGAAAACAGCTTGAATCGTGAAAACAGGCAAAACATGGTTAAATTGGTACTAAAGGAACGCTATCCAAATATGCGTAAATTCTATATGTTCTGGGTTCTTTTTATAGTGTTTTTAATTCTGAGTTTGGAGTCTTATACTGATGTTGTGGCATGCAAAACTCTTTGGAATGAAGATGGGTCTGACACCATTCTTAGAACATTAAAAGGGCGAAAGGTAGTTTCTTTTGTTGCCAGTTGCTTTGCTTTTGTGAACTATTTGAAAGGGAATGGTTTGATCTCACATGTCTTTACAAAATCTTAAACATTTATCTGTTACTTTACAAAATCTTGAACTATTGCTCCTATAGTCCTATGTAGATTTTTTATTTAACATAGTCACCAACTTCAATCAGATGTTTACTGTAAGAATGTTGAGGCAATAGGGGGATGAATAATGCAGCAGCAGCATTGCTTCCACTTTAGGAATGGTTAGTGGCTGATTACAGTATAAATTAAAGGTTTTTGAGAACGGCAGTCACTACGCGCGCGTGTCTTTGCCAGTTCTTAGATTTTATTTGATTGATAGGTATATACTGTATAACGGCTGCTTTGTTGTTTGCTGGAACTTTGCCCTTTGGTTTAGGGGAAAAATGTTGGATTAGTTGAATTTGGAAAATTGGGTGTCGATATAACCTAGTAACTGATCTGGGGGATAGATTCGTAATTGACTCATTCAGCTTTCAGGAAGAATCCTTGAGTTCCTTCATGGAACCTGAATAGTTGTTCGCTGTCATTATGTTTAACTGCAAAAATCTTGTGAAACTATTATCTGATGTATAGTATTTATGATTTGATAGATATGGGGGAACTGGCTGCGGAGAAACATGTACAATACATCATATCAATCGAGAAGGTTTGTAAATTCTGAATGAACGTGTTTGCTGATTTGGAATTCTCTGTTGTAATCAGATTTGATATTTTGCCTTTAATTGTATTTTAGAAAAAGGATAGTTTTGAAGCTGTGGCGATGGAGCATCTGAGAATGAACGGTGCATATTGGGGTTTGACCACTCTCGATCTTTTGGGAAAGCTTGGAGCTGTGGATCAAGATGAGGTTGTCTCATGGGTTATGCAGTGCCAACATGAATCTGGTTTGTGAGCTAATCTATTTGTTGCTTTTAGTTCTGTTCTCACTAAATTCAAAGGTACCCTTCGATTGGCTGGATTGGCCCATAAACAGTGGTCTATCTGCAGCAAACGCTAAGACTGGATCCTAAATATTCTATGGTCATCCAAAGATTATGCTGAATTATGGTTTAGACAAGAGCCTAATCTACAGTGCCTAACTCGTGCTGAATTGGAAGATCCAATCCATAAGATAACAATATGTCACAAAGTATGTTTTATTCTCCTTTTTCCTTGTACAGGTGGCTTTGCTGGTAATATTGGTCATGATCCCCACATGCTGTACACTCTTAGTGCTGTGCAAGTTTTGGCTCTCCTTGACAAGCTAGATGTGCTCGACATTGATAAGCTATCAAACTGTATCCTTTGTTGTGCATTGACTGCTTTAAAAGTTTCTTGAAAGAGGTTTTAGATCCATGCATTTCTTGATTCCCTTGATTTTAAGGTCAGATGTTGCTGGACTTCAGAATGAAGATGGATCATTTGCAGGGGACATTTGGGGTGAAATTGATACTCGGTGCATTGCTCCTGCCTAATTCCTCTTTGATTTTTGAGTTCTAGTTACCATAATAATAAAAGAATGAGCCATTTGGTTTCTGACAATCATTTTTCCTTGTGTGTAGGTTTTCTTATATTGCAATTTCATGTCTCGCACTATTGCATCGTTTGTATAAAATCAATGTGGAAAAAGCTGTTGAATACATCGTGAGTTGTAAGAATCTGGATGGTGGTTTTGGGTGCACACCTGGTGGGGAGTCTCATGCAGGACAGAGTATGTAATTTATGTCGAATTTATGATTCAATTGTAGAATTTTTCTTGGCAGTAGCTAATGGATCGGTGAAATAATTTTGCATTAGAAACATCCTAGGTTCCTACATGTTTGTATTTTAGGCTTTCAGTTTGGTCATTGATCCTAAGGTGTTGTAACTGTTTGTACAGTTTTTTGTTGTGTGGGTGCGCTCGCTATAACGGGTTCCTTACACCACATTGACAAGGACCTTCTTGGATGGTGGTTGTGTGAAAGGCAAGTCAAGTCTGGAGGTCTAAATGGACGACCTGAGAAGCTTCCCGATGTAAGTCTTTTAACTACTTTATTTTTGTTAAATTTTTCATGCCTTTATTATATCTCAAAAATTATCTTCATCCATTGCCCAGGTTTGCTACTCTTGGTGGGTTCTTTCTAGCCTAATTATGATTGATAGAGTCCATTGGATAGACAAAGACAAGCTTGCTAAATTCATTCTAGATTGTCAGGTGCCTACCTCAGTATCTCGCCTGGTTTCAAGTTATCTTGATTTCTGTATAATATTCTCACTTGGCAGTTTTCTAGTAGTTCTTCGACGTGATTCTGATATATGTTCCAAACTGCAGGATAAAGAGAATGGAGGAATATCAGACAGGCCAGATGATGCTGTTGATGTTTTCCATACATATTTCGGCGTGGCAGGTAGCTTTTGACCTCTCTTTGCTGTATTCCTTGCTATTAATAGCTCTTTCATCATTACCCATTAGCACAGATCACCACATGAATTGTAGAAAATACCATCTCCCTTGACCCACTGTCTGCATAAATCCAGGGAAATTTTTTCCCCCCGTGTAACGGTCCATTCCTGAGTCCACATACATAATACCTCTAGCAGGCTGCATTACTAGCACACGCCGTAAACCATGGAAAAAGCTTTATTTAAAGTAATGTATTTCTTGAATTGTTTATTTTACTGCAGGTCTTTCACTTCTCGAGTATCCTGGAATAAAAGCCATAGATCCAGCTTATGCTCTGCCGGTTGATGTTGTAAATAAAATCTTTTTAAGAAAAAAGGACTCGGTCTAATAAGCAGCCCTGTATTTACACCTTCCATTCCAATCAGTGCTTCTTCTTCTTCTGTTTTCTTAACCGGTGTTTGTTTTCTAGTTTTTACTAAATTTAATGAGGTTGTCTTTCGTTGTTTTGCCATTTCTTCTTGGGCTGAGTTTTGCCTATTGGGTTATCCTAGCTCAGAAAAGTTTTAAGTTTCTTCACAACTCACTCAAAAGTCCGCAATAAAATAACCAAATAATGTGGAAGTACTCCATATGAATGAAGACCAAGAAGTGATTAGAAAGACTAGACTTGCAAACACTATTCACACACAAGCACAATTTATAATGCTCAACATTATGTACCACAGGCTCTCTTTTGTTCTGTAAGCGATGAACTCCAACCATATTTCAAGATGTTCGGCGATGAACTCCGACCGTATTTCAAGATGTTCGGCGTTACATCCAGAAACAAGTAGTCCACCTTTTTGCCATTGTCTCGGTCCACACCTTAATGCCCGTCGTGACATATTTGCAGAAATAAAGATTTTAGGCGCAATAGAAATGAATGCTGTCACCGGCGGTGTCGGATTCATTCAGAACATCCCAATTTCTCAAACGGAACATCACTTTCCGGGCACTAGATAATCACTTTCTTCCTGTGAGCCACCAAAACGGATTATTGTTACAGGCCGTGACACGTGTCAACCCAATCCCAGGTTTTAGTTTAATAGGTACAACTTTAAGAACCAAATGATTAAGAACCGGTTCAATTGTTCACTTTTTTACTAAAGACCCTAGAAACCGAAATCAAAACCCCATTTTCATTTTGAAACCCTAGAAACCAAAGAGAAATTTGATCCAAATGATGCTCTCTGCCTCATCTGCTGTTACAATTGCTCCTGTCTCAACCAAGGATTCCACCATGGGGAAGTTCAACAATTGTTGGATCCAGAAACCAAACAAAACAAAGTTTAACAATCTCCCGGAAGAGATTGTGTTAGACATATTCAGTAGGTTACCGACAGAATCTGTGCTGGTTGGTATCCAAACCGTGGAGAGATGTTGTTAAACACCCATCATTCTGCACTTGAATCATCCTGATAATTTCAGTAAGTTGAGTTTCATTTTCCGTTGTTTTGAACAAGGGCATCAATTTCATTATGTTGAGTATGATGAGAATTGTCATGAGACACCCTTTAGTAGAATAACAAGGTTGGATTTAAACCTTACGTTGAAGTACAGTCCTTATGTTGTGGGTTGTTGTAACGGTTTAATTTGCTTCAAATCATCGAGTGAGGAAAATTGTGGACCTGTTTATATTTGTAATCCGGTCACTAGGGAATATGTTACGCTTCCAGATGAAAGAGATTATGGGTGGTCTGGATTTGGTTATACTCTCTCGACAAATGATTACAAGGTTGTTAGAGTATGTGTAGGCTCAAACTATGTGGCTGTTGTTCAGGTATACACTCTTGGCAGCGGCACTGGATGGAAAAATATGGGAGAGATGGACAGTGCTTTGCATTTTTTTTCAACATTGGTTGGTGTGTTTGCAAATGAAGCTCTTCATTGGCTGAACCAACAAAAAGGAACCATTGTTGCTTTCAGTTTGGCGGATGAAAAGTTTAGTGAACTTCCAGTACCACCACCACCATCTTGTTTGACACTAGGTAGAGTTCCAACTTTTTGTATTGAACTGGGGGTTTTAGGTGATTTTTTAAGTGCTACTAGTTATATTTCCGATGCTTGTCATTTTGATGTGTGGTTGTGGAAGAAGAATAAAGATAATAATGACTTCAACTGGGTTAAAGAGTTAAAGTGCGTGGCTTTCGACTGTCACGGACCACGGCCATTTGGGTTTGCTAATGTGGTAGGCTTCTGTTGCATGATAATGGAAGAATTTATAGTTATGATCCAAAAGATTCATCTGCCATTATGGATGCGAGTTCTGACGTGTCTATTTATCAGGCAATCCCCCACAAGAATAGTTTTGTTTCATTAAAAGAATTAGGAGAAAAGGATACAAAAACAATGGGATATGGGGAAAGAGCAAGTTCAAGTGAGAAGCTGCTGAAAAAAGTCAGAAATCGAGTGGTAGGCTTCTATGCTATGGGAGTGAAAAAATTCACAGTGGCTATCCAAAAGCTTCATCTGCCAAAATGGTGTTAAGTTTCAGCAAGTCTGTTTCTCTAGGTAAGTCTCAAAATGGAGTAACCTTGATTGAAACTACTAGATAACCGCTGAAAATCGCGGTGGAGGGCCGACCGAATTCGATTTTAGTTCAATTAACACGAATTCGTTCCAATTGGATCTTTATTTTTTTGCTTTAACAATAATTAGGGATTGGTATTACTTGATTATCCAAAACAATTGGAAAGAAAACAATCAATTGGGTTTTAATTGGCCAAATTAAGGTGAAATTGAAAATTTTAATTCAAGACGAATTCTTTCCAATTTGATCATTTTTTTTTTCTTGAACAATAATTGGGGATTAGTATTACTTGATTACCAAAAAACATTTGGAAAAAAACAATCAATTGGGGTTCAATTGGCCAAATTGAGGTGAAATTGAAAATTTCAATTCAAGACGAATTCTTTCCAATTTTATCATTTTTTTTGCTTAAACAATAATTGGGGATTACTATTATTTGATTATCAAAAAAATTTTGGAAAAAACAACCAATTGGCTCAATTGAGCCAAATTAAGGTGAAATTGAAAATTGATTTCAATTTTGCGTTACACACAATTTACATCTAAGTATCCTATAAGGTCCTCCCTCCCTTCGGGCCCTTTGGGCCCTCCGGTCGGTCGGCCCAATAAGCATTCTTGAATCTAATGAATGAAAAATATGTGCTGATATTATATCATGTACGAGTATGAGTTTAGTTACTCTTACAGCCTTCAATTGCTATGTTTAATGTGCATATTGTTGTTTACATTAGATAGTCTCTAGTTGGAGAATGTGATGCCAACTTTGCTAGACTTATCTTCTTCAATAAAGCTTAAAAAAACAAGTCTGAGTAGTATATGTCCAGGAAATATCGTGGGAAACAGGGAGCCTTGCCAGTAGCCCTAGGCTCCTAGGAATTCTGTTCGTAGTTTTCAGCTTATATTCTTTTAGTGCTGTCATTTCGAGTTTTAGTGTGTGATTTCGAGTTGCTGAACTATTAAAGAAATATAGTGCTTTGGGTAGGAAACAACAGAAAAGTTGCCTTCATTAAGATATGGTACTTTAGCCTAATAAACTTTATTAGGGTCTTCCTTGTACTCTAGTATCTGGCTACTTTCAAACAGTCTTCCTCCTCTCATTAGTTGCAACCAAATGTAGTACTTGTATGGAGCATTAGTCGGTATGGATGCCCTTCATTTTCCTAATTTGGGCATAGATGATTCTTCTTAATTTGGTGCCATCTCTGCCATTCATCTCCTAATTTTTCCCTTTCACAACAGCTCTAGCTTCTATATTATTATTAGCTCTTTTTATATCATTTACATACTAGCGCAAGGATCAGAACACATACTAGAGAATACCATCTCCCTTGGCCAGCTGTTTGCATGAAACTAGTGGAAAAATATACTTTTTCATGAAACACTACCTCTAGGCTCTAGCAGTAGCAGACTGTAAAACTAGAATACAATGTAAACCATGGCAAAAATGATTCGTTTGCTTTACATATGTACTTATAGGATATTTTGAGGTTTTTTAATTGTTTAATGTACCTTGGTAATGCAGGTCTTTCACTTCTCGAGTATCCTGGAATAAAAGCAATAGATCCAGCCTACTCTACCCGCTGATGTCTTCTTGAAAAAAAAGGACCATCTAACAAGCAAGCCCTGTATTTAAAACTTCCAATCCAATGAGTGCTTCTTTTTCTTTCTTTTGTTTAATTTTAGGTGACTCGAACAAATTAAAGCTTTATGTTTTCTAGTTTCACAAGATTATTGTCTTACATTACATCTCTATATTTTGCCATTTTCTCTTGGACTGAGTTTTGCGCATAAGTAGCTTAACCAACTCAGAAAAGTTTCGTTCCTTAATTTCCTACTGCTCTGGGTAAACCTGCTAAAATGATCTGGACCGAGAGTACTACCGGTTCCCTTACTCTGCAAGATTATATCCCAGGTTGTGCTGTTATTACTTGTATATTTTGCAATCTGTATGTCGGGTTACTTCCAGACAATTCTTCGTTAAAATTGTGTATTGATTCTAACACGTTCCAATCAGCTCTATCTGGTGAAACTTAGTTGGTTCTTTCGGCGGGCACTTATGAAGTACTACTCTGAGATGGATCTTCAATTTCAGGTGGTCCCATGCATTCTTTTGATGGATGCAAGGCAGTGTGGTCCAACAACTCGAAGAACATGTTTGCTGCCGTATTTCCCTTGTATGATATACAGACCTGCAATTGGCTTACGATGTTTTCTAATGCTGCCAGTTCTTCAGGATATGGCAGAGGACATACAATCCCTGAGTAGTTCCACCCATATGATGAAAGGTTGCTCTGGAATGGTAGGACAAGCGGGCTCACAGCCTTGCTTGCCAATGGGATCAGTTTACATACTACGGAGGAGGCGGCTCCTGCTGGCAATGAGGTAACATAACTTCTTTTCTACAAATATCTTTTCTTCAGGATGTTCCCTGCATATCCTGTGAGCATGCTGCTTTTTGAATGGAAGAGTTTAGAGTGCTAGTGGCCGTTTATGTTGACGTCCCTCTTTTAGATGATATTGCATTTTGATTCATAAATTGCTGAAATTGTCAACTTCTGGAATAGGCATTATAGTTTAGGCATTATACTTTTGATTCATAATACAGTTTGAATAGTGCTCATTACATAACGCCTAATTTGAACTGTGCAATTTAACTTTTGGCGAAATAGGATGGAGTTAGACTGACTTGACAAAAACTTTTGGATGTCAAGTCTTGCAAAAATTGCATCCTAATTTGCATTGGATCTTTGAACATATGAAGTTACTATTAAAATTTAGGGACATGATAAGAGTATACCCATGTGCCAATTTTTCTCTTGAGTTTTAAAACCAGCTTCTTTTATGTGGATTATAATTTTATAAATTTATTATCAATAACAAATTTTGATCACATTGGTAGGCCATTTTATTCATCCTTATAAATTACATCAAATTAGAGAAACTTGAAATCTTGTAGATCAATTACGCGTGTAAGTGTAATTCGTGTTGTATGGCATGGGAATGTTACTTAACGTCATTTGTGGTATTATGAATTATCAAAGTTTCAAGCACCTAATGCTCCACAAAAGGCTATTTCTAAAGAGGTGTTGTAAAAATTCAGGTAATTATAAAATCAAAACATAATGGAGTAGATAGAACAAACGTCATTAGATTTCAACTTCTTATTGAGTACAGTTCATGATTGACTACTTTCTGAATTAAAACAGAAAAGAGATTGACTACTTATAGTAAACAAGACATCCAAACAGACTCAAGACAAGGTTGCCTTTCTCTGGATCAAACGATCAACAGCCAAGAGCTTGTGCAGCTGGTAGTAGAGCTACAATGTGATGTGCAAAAGTCGAGTATTTGTTGTAAAGCGCCTGAAACTCTTGTTCTGCCACTTCAGAGTGGATACTTAATAATTGTTTGGCGCATTCAATAAGATGACATTCAGAAAAACCCGTATAGTGCTTTAGCGTCTCATTCCAGTAAGGACTTCTATTCAAGGTGCACTTTGCTGCATAAACAGCAGATGCTGCCAACATAGATGGGCAGTACTTCGTCATTGCATAATGCATCAAACCCAATTCTGCCAAGTAAAACACCAAGTTCTCCATCACCTTATCTGCTGCGGCAGCCTTGATAAATCGAACAAGGAAATGGTATGTAGTAGGTATGGTTAAATTCCATCTAAGCTTGCCCAAGATCGACATCTCCATGTCCAATATCTGCTTCCTGGTGTAAGTCTCGTCTGAGATATCAACAAAGTCATCTACTGCTGGTGCCAAATTTTCTTCATATTTGCTTGCTATAAGCATAGCCGTAATCCCTACTAACTGCAACTCCTTCTCTCTCACAAGTAGATTTAGCGCGAGGTATCTATCGACAATGTTGACAGTAAGATATAAAGTTTCTGGTGTCAGTCGAAAACGGTTATGCACATAAATCAACCAATCCACTAGTTCCATCCTCATACTCTCAGTAATCTTGTTTTGCAAGTCCATATAACCACAAACTTGACTTGGTCTCTCAGTGAGTTTGTAATATTTGTATATGTCCATAACATACTCTACTACAGCCAATGGATTATTAACATCTGCTGTATCTATATCGACAATCGGCTCTTTAGGTACACAAACAATCTTGCTCAAAGCCGTTCTAAGAATTGAAGTTTGGGTCTGAACTTTCTTCTCGGGTTTAGGATGCTTTGCAGTAGTAATAACATTCTTTACCTTTGATGCAAATTTCCCAATGTTTTTGTGAGGTGCATTTAGCCTTTCCCCATCCTTCTCAATCCTCTTAAAAACATGAACATCTTCATAACAGCAAAGAAAAACCATTGTTATAAGAACAAGGTTAAGAGAGATCAAACAGAGAATTTGAAATAGTAACCGATCAAAAAAAAAAAAATAATATTGGAATAGTTTCGAGAGAACGCCCTTTGGTGGAAGAATTTATATAGAAGCTGAACGAAAAAAGGGAATGTAATGCAGTCTTGTATTAGGAAATACTTGAGGTAAACTATTTATAGAAACCATACAATCTTGCCGATTAAGCAGTCAAAATTCAAGTAGAATTGAAACAACAAAAATTCTTAATAGCCGATGTACAACCCAGTGAACCCATGAAACCGACTTAGCCAGACTTTGGGGTAGGCTGTCCAGTCCGCCCTTGGGTGTACATTACACAATCTCGTCGGTGAATACGTCCCAAGCGCATGAGACACATACTGGCCCACCTGACCCATTGCAATATGATACAAGCACCAGACTCAATGCTAAAGGCACAGCTGTCGGTCGCTTACTTTTTTTTTTTTTTTTTTTGTGATACTATAGGGAATAGATCCCGAACCTCCCCTGTGGGAGGCAGATGAGAAGCCACTGGTCGCTTACTTGGTAATTAAGTACACTACAATTGTCTTCTGAAACATTAACTTGAACTGTTTTTGGTGCTTGATTCAGGTATTTGTTTTGATTATCTTTTCCTAATTTTTTCTATGAAATTTCTAACTTCCTGAAGGATCTATAGGTAACTTTAGATCCATTAGTTGGTAAGACATTTGGTTCTGTATATTTACTTGTTCATGTGTGCTCATTTAGTGTTTGTGAAATTTCCCAATTGATGGTGATGATGTTGAAATCCCTAATCTGGCAATTATAGCTGAAAATTAGGTTTTAGAGTGGCCAAAATATAAGAACTATGATTTATAGTCGAAACTAGGGTTTTACAGCGTTCATGGGGTTACTAAATTAGGTTTTAGAGTGGCCAAAATGTAGGAGCTATGATTTATAGCACAAACTAGGTTTTAGAGCGTTCAAGTTCTTAGATTTTATTTGATTGATAGGTATAAACTGCATTGTTGAATTAGTTTGGAAAATTGGGTTTTGATACAACCAAGTAACTAAGCTCAAGGACGGTCATACTTGAGTTACTCGGCTTTCAGGAAAATAGTTGTTTGCTGTCATTATGTTTAACTGCAAGAATCTTGTGAAACTATAATCTGATGTATAATATTTATGATTCGATAGATATGGGGGAACTGGCAGCGGAGAAACATGTACGGTACATTATATCAGTCGAGAAGGTTTGTAGATTCTGAATGAACGTGTTTGCTAATTTGGAATTCGCTGTTGGAATCAGCTTTGATATTCTAGCCTTTTAACTCTGTCTTGCACTTTTGCATCGTTTGGATAAAATCAATGTGGAAAAAGCTGTTAAATACATTGTAAGTTGTAAGAATTTGGATGGTGGTTTTGGGTGCACACCTGGTGGGGAGTCTCATGCAGGGCAGAGTACGTTATTTACCTTGAATTTTTTTTTCAATTGTACATATTTTTTGGCAGTAGTTAATGGATTCCTACGTGTTTGCACTTTTAGGCTTTCAGTTCATTGATAGGGTGTTGCAACTGTTTTTACAGTTTTTTGATGTGTGGGTGCGCTCGCTATAACTGGTTCCTTACACCACATTGACAAGGACCTTCTTGGATGGTGGTTGTGCGAAAGGCAAGTCAAGTCTGGAGGTCTAAATGGACGACCTGAGAAGCTTCCCGATGTAAGTCTTTAAATATTTTATTTTTCTATGTTTTTCATGCCTTTATATCTCAAGAATGATCTTCATCCATTACTCAGGTTTGCTACTCTTGGTGGGTTCTTTCTAGCCTAATAATGATTGATAAAGTCCACTGGATAGACAAAGACAAGCTTGCTAAATTCATTCTAGATTGTCAGGTACCTACTTCTGTATCTCGCCTGGTTTCTAGTTATCTCGATTTCTGTATAATATTCTCACTTGGCAGTGTTCTAAGCAGTTTTTTAAAATGATTATGATATATGTTCCAAACTGCAGGATAAAGAGAATGGAGGAATATCAGACAGGCCAGAAGATGCTGTTGATGTTTTCCATACATATTTCGGCGTGGCAGGTAGCTTTTGACCTCTCTCTTTGCTGTATTCCATGTTATCAATATTTTATTAGCGCAAGGATCACAGTATGAATTATAGAGTGCCTCCAGGGGATAAATATTTTGTTTTTCCGTCAAACAGTCCATTCCTAGCCCACAAAGTATCTCGAGCAGACTGCGCTGCACACCATAACAAAACTGGTTCATTTGTTTTTTTTTTTTTTGGGAAAAGTCGTAGAATGCCCCAAAATCGCATAAGACAGTTGAGTTTTGCCCCGGATTTTAAAACTTCATAGCATTGCCCCAAAATGTTAGATTTTGCATCCAACTAGGTTAACTCGAGCATGTGAGTTCACACGCGTGAAAACTGACATTTTTGCCCATGACACGTGTCACTCGAAATTTGGTTTTCTAGAAAAAATTTTACACCAAAAATGAATGACAAGTGGACCAATCAGTGACCGACTCGTGGACAAAATGAGGTGGATAGGTGATGCGGCAATGCACGTAATTTTTTTTGACATGTGGACAAAATGATGAGGTGGACATGTGATGTGGCAATGATTTGATGACGTGTGATGTGGCAAAACTCAACTGTTGTATGCGATTTTGGGGCATTCTATGACTTTTCCCTTTTTTTAATAATTTTTTTTTGATTTTTTTCTAATTGTTTACTGCACCTTGGTAATGCAGGTCTTTCACTTCTTGAGTATCCTGGAATTAAAGCCATTGATCCAGCCTATGCTCTGCCGGTTGATGTTATAAATAAAATCTTCTTAAGAAAAAAGGACTCAATCTAACAAGCAGCCCTGCAATAACGACTTCCATTCCAATCAGTGTTTTTTTTTTTAGTTTATGCGTCTCCAACTAGTTAAAAGCTGTATGTTTGTTTTCTAGTTTTTACATTATTTAATGAGCTTGTCTTACGTTGTTTTGCCATTTCTTCCTGGGTTGAGTTTTGCCTGTTGGGTTATCATAGCTCAGAAAAGTTAAGTTTCTGCAGTTCCAATAACTTGCTCTGAAGATGGCAGTAACCAAATGATATGATCTATGCACCCACAACCATCAAGCACAATTTATAATGTTTTTCAGGTTCAACATTATGTACTCGGACTGTATTTCAAGATGTTCTGATCAACCCGATTTCTCAAACTCTTCATTTTGTTACTACCCGTGACAGTGTCAGCCCAATCCCAGGTTCTATTTTAATAGGTACAACTTTGAGAACCAAATGATTAAGAACCGGTTCAATTGTTTTATACTCTTTTTTTTTTTTTTTATACAAATTTTTTTTATATTTTTACTAAAGCCCCTAGATCCCGAAACGATGAGTCTCCAATCAAACCCCATTTTGTTTTCTTCAAAACCCTAGAAACGGAAAACACAATTTAAGCTCTCTGTCTCATCTGTTGTTACAATTGCTCATCTCTGATCAAAGAAAGGATTTCATCATGGGGAAGTTTAACAATTGTTGGATCCAGAAAGCAAAAGAAACACAGGTTACCGGAAGAGATTATGTTAGATATATTCACCAGGTTACCGGCAGAATCTGTGCTAGACTGCAAGTTGGTATGCAAGCCGTGGGAAAATGTTGTTAGAAATCCATTGTTCCCTCAAATGCACTTGAATCATCATCTCCATTCTGCTGATAATATTGGTAAGGATAAGAGTTTCATTTTCGATTGTTTTAAAGATGAACAAGTTCATGATGAATTTTGTTATGGTGAGTATGATGAGAATTGTCATGAGACACCCTTTAGCAGAATAACAAAGATGGATTTAAACCATACATCAAACAATCTTTCATTTGTGGGGTCTTGTAACGGTTTAATTAATATGCTTCAGATTATATCCAAGACCTGTTTATATCTCTAATCCAATAACAAGAGAATACATTAACCTTGGAGATTGTGAAGGATATTGTTGGTTGTCTGGATTTGGTTATGTCGTTTCCACCAATCAATACAAGGTTGTTGGGTTATATGAGACTAGGTTAGGCTCAAATGTGGTCGTTGTTCAGGTATACACTCTTGGCAGTGGCACTGGATGGAGAAATTTGGGAGAGACGGACATAAATTGGAATCATATAAGAATATCTGGTGGTGTGTTTGCAAATGGAGCTCTTCATTGGACAGACTTGAGAGGAACCATTGTTCTTACTTTCAACTTGTCTTCCTCCTCTCATTGGTTGCAACCAATCGGAGTACTTGTATGGTGCATTTGGCGGTATGGATGTCCTTCATTTCATTGTGCTGATCTTAGTTACCAGATTCGCCTAACCACCTCACGAATTTCAGTCAAATTCGCGAATTTGCGCTCCTCACTGAAATTCGTGTTGGGAGCGCGCTCCAAACTCGTAAGATTCGCGCTCCTAACTTGACAGGAGCGCTGCCATTAGGGATCGCCGGATCGGGGAGATGTAACTACAAGAAAGATTTTTCTTCAATTCAGACAAGTTACTAGTCAATCAAAACTTATATCAGAAACCCCTTTCTATTAATCAATCAATGATTACGAAATCCAATTATTTCTGCATTTTTTTTCTGGATCAAAAATGTCGTGTTTTAAATAGGGATATTTTGCTTAACCTCCCCTTCAAAGATTGATAATTTGCATTACCTCCCCTAGAGATTAATAATTAGCGATACCTCCTACCGTTAAGTTATATATCTATGTGGCAGTTATGTGCCACATAAGGTGCGTATGTGTGCCGAAATATTAACAAAATATCCAAAATACCCTTCCCATAAAATTACAATTGAACCACGTGTCAGTGAGTAGTAATGTTTATACTCTAATCCAGCGGTCCCGATCGAGATGCCAAAATAAAATAAAAAAACTTCATCTTCCCAACCTTGTCTGAGTTGCAGAGAGCAACTCCAAATTGGTTCGAAATTTCCACTCTTTTCGAAAAAATTAGATGGGTTCGTACTCAAAAATGTAATCGCGTTAAAAATTAGATGGTAAGTTGAGTTCATGTTTTGTTCAAACACAAGCAGGACAATTTAATTTTTCAGCGACGGAGATCGGAGAAGAGGAGGAAAGGTCGTGGTTATCACACAGTGGTATTTGACCATCTTGATAAGGGGATATTGGATGTCGTGATAATTACTTCTTGGCTATGCTAATTAAATTAACAAATCTGACTTGCCCAATTCAATTGAATCATGTACATGTTTATTGTTTTCAAAATCGTAGTCAACAATATAACTAGATGACCGCTGACACGGTGGACGGGCCGCCCGTCCGAAGAAATCAAAATTGTGACTTAGCAGCAAAACTTAATGCGAATGTGCCATTTATATTTCAAAACCACATACTGTAGCCTCGACCACATACTGTATCCTCGAATATTGACTGTAAGGTTGAGTTTGTCAAGATGTTAGAGAAAGGAGGAAAGCAACATAACAACAAGACATTTGATTTCAATGAATCGATTAAATTCTACAAACACAAATAAACATGGCTGAGATTGCAGCAGAAAAATATGCATTGAAATGCACAAGCACAAAAAAGAACTCAGAATTGACAGGATACACAACAACGCAATAACACACACACGCACTGACTCATTTTACTCACTGAGCAACTGTAGTACATAAGATACAACGAGTTCGGGATAAACTAGACATGTTTTCATCATCGTTGTCGTTAATGTCATCATTTTCACTTGTACTGCTTAAAGAATCCGTAAGGCAGCTAGTATGATAGGCATGACAGCAGAAGAATACAGTGGACATATATATCCTGAATTGAGAACGGATCAAAGCACATACAACACCTTCCACCACCTCTTGTTTTGTGCTTAACCTGTATCTTTTTCCTCCTCTTCCCTCACTACTTGCAGACCTGCCAATACTATCTCCTTTAGGTCGCACTTCATCTTCTCCACCACCCAAACAAACTGCATGTCGTGCTTCCTTGTAGTATTTCACCAACAGGTTAACACAATCTGCCTGTCAAGTCGAACAAGAACATAAGAAGGTATAATGAGCAAGACCTTCCCCTCTTCAAGTTTTAAATTGGCCACCATCCTTGACGTAATTTGACAATGCCAGTAACTTTGATTTCTTATTTCGCTATGGGATTATTTCATTTTCACTTTTACTCAGAAGAGCAGCATTCAACGTTAAACAAATTTAAGGAAAATTACAATCGAGGAAACATTACAAAATGTAGGTTATGGGAATACCTTTAAAATATCATCGCATACATGTCTGAGAGATGTTCGGCAAAGAGACCTAACCATGTAACAGTCAAATTCTGAAACTGAAGCAAAATTATGACTTCATAGAACTGAACCCATATAAATTCCTCTTCTTCCTACTTGAATTTACTCGAAGTCAATGAAAAAAGATTAATAGATGTTATATTAGCCATAGAAACACAAATCAAGCAAAACCCTAAAATTTTACGAAACCCTTGATTTCCAATTTACAACACTAAATGATTTCATCGAATGGAGATTTCGGAATCATACCCAATCGAAGAAGATTAAAATCAAACTAATTTATCAACAATTGAATAATCTCAATTCTCTGAACCACCACCTTCATCATCAACTTTTCAATTTTTGGAGGAATCGACAGCATCTTCTTAGTTTGAGAAAATCGATGCATTAAAATCATCATCTTCATCATTTATTGCCAGAAATCCAGCATAAACTTGAGGACTATGGTTGTTCTATCAGAAAATGTTTAATGGAGGTTCTAGGTTTGAGAGAGAGAGAGTTCGAGGGAGGCAGAAGAACGGAGAGAAAGAAGAGAATGAGGATAAGAATTAAGTATTTGCCCTTCTTGTTCTGAGAATTTACCGAAATTTTAACGTAGATCTGAACCAAATCAACGACGGTAATCGTTCTAGGGGTTTAAAATCCTGAAATCCAACGGATTATATGAATAGTACACACGGAATTTTTCGTTCCATTTTATCTTAATCCGACGGTTACGTTTTAAACGTCAGTAAATCGACGGTGCTTAAAGAGGGGGAGATTAATGTTTTAATATCCAATCTTTTTGTGTTAAATTGACAAAAAAGTCACTATTCATTTA
>JAJJMA010033705.1:0-30755 GCA_023529015.1 Papaver nudicaule
GGGTGGCTCAAGTACAAGCTAGGCTAATGTGTATGCATAGGTATTTTTACATGTAGGCTAGGGATATGGACCATGCTACTAGGCTAGGGTCGCGAGATATCAAAATACAACTAAGGGTAATTAAATATCTTATCCCTATTGTAAAAATAAATTCGTACCTTGTCTCAAGTTATTCCAGGATGCCAGAAATTGATGCGAAATTACTCATGTGACCTCCTCGCCAAAAACCACCATCAACAGTAGGACATCCACTTCATGTGTCGAGCTTGTTGTAACTTGGTTTGTGCGTGTAGATACTCAATGGCTTATGATCCGAGTGCACTACCACTTCTTTACCTAAGAGATACACTCTCCAATGTTTAACACATTGATACAAGGCATATAATTCCTTGTCGTAAGGTGGATAGTTCTTAATAGCACCCGAGAACAATTCTGAATGGTATTACACTGGTTTACCATCTTGTAGCAACACTCCTCCTAATGCATAGTTAGAAGCGTCTGACTTAACTTCAAAAGTACGTTGTAAATTAGGTAGAGCTAATACCGGTGCTTCCGAAATCTTCTTCTTAAGTAACTGAAAAGCGTCTTCATGGGTCTGCTGCCATTCAAACTTTGTCTTAGCCCCCGTCATACCATGTAGTGGCCCAGCAATAGTAGAAAAATGCTTAATAAACTTGCGCAAGTATGTGCAAGCTCCCAAGAAACTTCTGACTTCAGTCACCGTGTTAGGTCTTGGCCACTTATAATCACCTCAACCTTTCTTGGATCAATCTTACGTTAGCCACCACCAACAATGAAACCGAGATATACCAACTCTTCCTTTCCAAACTCACACTTCTTTTCGTTCAACTTCAGCTGGCCTTCATGTAACACCTGAAATACCTTCTCAACGTGAACAAGATGTTCCTACCAAGTTCTGCTATATACGAGGATATCATCCAAGTAAACAATGACAAAATCTTCTATAAAGGGTCGTAACAAATCATTCATCAAACGCATAAACGTCGCTGGAGCATTACACAAACCAAACGGCATCACCAACCATTCGAACAAGCCTTGTTTGGTCTTGAAAGCAGTCTTCCATGTATCATCTTCTCGCACTCTCACTTGATGATAGCCAGATTTAAGATCCAATTTTGTAAAGACCCGAGCACTCTCCAATTGATCCATCATGTCATCTATCCGTGGTAACGGGTAGCGGTTCTTGACTGTGATCTTGTTCAGCTCGGTAATCTATACACATACGCCAACCTCCATCCTTCTTCGGCACCAACAATACGGCTGATCCACAAGGTGAAGAACTAGGTACTATAACTCCTAACTCTAGAAGTTCTAAGATTATCTCTTTATCTCCTAGGATTCATCCACGGATGTGCGGTAGAGCCCTACATTAGGTAGAGAACTTTCTCCCATCAACATGATCTCATGTTCCACACTCCTCTTTGGTGGTAACCCCTTGATTTCTGAAAACAAATCTTCATATTTCAGCTTCAACCTATCTAGGTCGTCTTCTTGTTGTTTAGACAAAGTAGTCAAACAAACTCTACTCGGCTTCTCTTCTAGAGAACAGATCGCAAGGAGAATAAACTTGGTACTAGCATTCACCAACCGCTTAGCCTGAGTGGTTGTAATCAGACTTGCTCCTTTAAGGGGAGACTCTATATCCCGAATTACATAAGTCTCAACTTCTTTCTCAAAGGTATACTTCTGCTCCCTTCTATATAGAGTAGCATCTCTATCCCATAAATAAGGACTTCCTAGTACAACTTGACACACATCCAAAGGTACCACATCGCATGTAACTTCGTCAATGTAGGACTCATCTAGAGCAAACTTGAACGTACACTGCTGCGAAACTTGTAACCCTCCTTCCTTTTGGAGCCATCCTAACGGATATGGATTTGGATGTTTGAATGTCTTCAAACCTAGCTTTTGTACCAAAGAATTTGAAAGTAAATTCTTCTGACTTCCCGGGTCAACAACAACATAGACCAATGTTGTCTTTACTTGCATCTTCACAATGAAGAGTTGTTCCCTAGGATCATCTGTTGTAGGTCCTTCTGTTGCTCCGGTCATTAGAGAAAGCTTCGAGTTAGGTTCCGTCAGTCCTTGAACTTCTTTTGGAGTCTGAGCAACTAGTGTGGTCTTATTGGCTTCTCTCTTCTGTATCCCTCTTGGCTTAAGATGATGATGTTTTTCCCAACACTTGTCTACTACGTGCCCTGTTTGCTTGCAATGTGTGCAAGACAAACCTTCTTTGTCATTGAACTTCCCTTCGTCTTTGCTTCTTTCACCTCCTTTGACGCTGGTACCTCCAGATTTCACCTTCGGGTTTCCCTTAGAGTCAGTTTTCTTAAGCCTACCTTCAATGACATGGGCTTTTACACTTGCTTCAGCGATAGTATCGACTGAAAACATCTTCAACTCCTTCCGTATATACTCATGGAACCCGGAGATGTACTTCATATTGATATCACTATCCCCTAAGTCTAAATCCAACACCATAGCTTGGTTCTGAAATTCAGAAGTATATTCTTGCACGGACTGGTTGTATGCTTGCTTCAAGTTGTACCACTTGAGCCATTGTTCCTCAAGGTAGCCAACCGGATAAAACTGTTTCCTTATGACTTCCTTGAACTTCTTCCACGACAATGTGTAACAGTCAAAAATCCCATAGTAAGATCATTGACTGTACACCCAATAATTCTTATACAACATACATAAACAAGCACAATATCAAAACAGTAGGAGATGAGAGTTAGAGATACTTGACAGCGATATACTTGGTTCTTCCTCATATTTGAGGCTTACATCCAAGGATTCTACTATATGAAGATTGGTTACATTTCTTACCTTTGCTAGATTCACTCTTTTACACTTATACTAAATTAATAATACACCCTGGATTAGGGAGAGCAAAGAAACAAGTTACTTTTTCTCTCACTAAGCCAGACCAAATTTACACCAACCCCTTTTATATTGGGGATATCTCGCCTTATATAGGTAGAATTTACAATGGGTTACAACTAATATCGATAGCGACTTTCTCTGACACATTTGTCTTCTTTCGCCACCTGTGACCTTCAGCGATCCTGATGTAATCTTTATCAGCTTCGGCGATGCCTTCTTTTATGGATAAGCGTTGCTGACGATGATCCCACTGAGTCAACCAGTCAACTCTGACAATAGATCCGTTCTGATCATCCTTAAATGCTCAACCACTTCTCAACTACTTCTCAACTACCCATCTCGCTCAGGTTTCCTTCGCCCTGAGGGTACTCGTTATGCTTCATTCGGCGATTCTCGCTGACTCACATTCTTTCTCACTTTCATATCGCTGGGTACACTCTTTAAGTGATCCTGTGTATCTTAGTTGCTCCAATTCCATACCGCTTTGCCACTAGGATTTATTTATCTGGCAATGGTATTTTCTACACTCACATTTTGCCTCTTTCATCTCCAAGATCTGCGATCGCCGGAGGTGAAATTTTCTCCTCGCCGAAAATACCGCGCCCACGTTCTCCATATCTTTATAACTCCTTCACGTGTCACTCATGCATGACATTCTCTTTTGACCTGTAACCTGAAG
Source organism: Papaver nudicaule (assembly GCA_023529015.1). Lineage (NCBI taxonomy): Eukaryota > Viridiplantae > Streptophyta > Magnoliopsida > Ranunculales > Papaveraceae > Papaver > Papaver nudicaule. The sequence continues at coordinate 3,590 of JAJJMA010033705.1, forward strand.
CACCGGTTCGTCCCCACCTATAAATTCTTTTTTTTCTCTCTCTCTTTCGAATCCATCTTCACAAATCTTACAACTTTTTCTCCTTCACTGCTTTCTGCAAAAACCCCTTATCTACAACCCTACCTGATCTGTCTCCCAATCTGCTGTTTGATCCATTTTTGCCATCAGATCTTCTTAAACACTACCATGCCGACTCCATCTCCTTTCTACCCTTACTTTCAGCATACTTCTTGGCCTTAATCGCACTCCAATCTCCTTTTTCTAAGATTTATAACTGTTCATCTTCTCCGGTGAGTTCTTCTTCTCCGGTGAATTTTCTTCTCCGACTTCCATTTCTTGGCTTGCAACTTCATCAACAACCGTCCCTAGTACCATGGCTTCCAGCGCTCCAGGGTCTTCTCGCCAAACTAGATCTACCGCCCCAGGCACAGATTCTCCTACTAAAAATGATAACCTGCCGAAAAAAAAACCTCTTGCCGCTACTAAACCTAAGTCCACTGCTGCCGCTAAGCACAAATCTACCGCCGCTAAGAGACCTTCCTGGCATAACTGGGATGAGTACTGCGCTTTTGATCACATCAACATCCATCCTTTGAAGTTGATTAAGTTTGAGGGCTTATCGTCCCCAACTATTCCTACAACCCTGGAAGACCTCAGCCGAGATGATCAAACCAGCGAAAGGGCAGTGGTTGCCTATGGCTCGCTTAAAGCTGGGTTACCGCTTCCTCTTTATGATCCCGCCGATCCTTTTATTCTGGATCTCCTCATGCGTATCAAGAAAAGCCCCTTCCAACTTACCGGCAATGCTATTCACATACTAGTGGAATAGAAGCTTCGCCGGAGTGACGAGACTAACTATCCTGATTGTTTTGTGCGTGGCCGATTTGATCCGTCCTCCTACACGGTTGATAATTTTGTGCAACAATATGATGTTCTCCCTTTTACTAGAAAAGGTGAGTCATGGGCATATCGGTTTGTAACTAAACGTGGGATGGAGCCTGAGGAGGTCATGCTCGGCGCAGCTGACGAGAAAGAAGAAAAAGACACTTATACCGCGCGGAAGAGTTCTGAAGGCGGCTGGTCAAACCTACCCTGCTGGGTTGAGGGTCCCTGGTTGATGGGATGGCTTGACGAAATGAAAACAAAGGTTAGGACTGACTTCGCCGATGAACATTCTCGTTTTAGAGGCTGGGATTTCTTGAAGATACGGATTCCCAATGCTGCTGCGAAGAAGTCTACCAAGAGTAGAAAGAGAAAACAAGCGGAAGGGAAAGCTGGAGATCAGGTAACAAGCATATACTTGTCTTAGAATATATAAATATATTTGCCTCTGCTTGTTTCCTGATCTACGCGGTAATACTGATGTTTGTTTTGCAGGGTACTGAATCAGATCAAGAAAATGAGGAACTCCTTAAGAGATTAAAAACTGCCTCGGCGAAACTGAATCCTCCAGGTTCTGAAAAGGCTGCCCCTACTCCTATCGTGCCTCAGCCTACCAAGTTTTCTTCTGAGCCGGATGTGAATACCGGTGAGAACGCTCCTGCCTCGGCGAAGCTTTCCTCCAAAGCTGGGAATCTTGCTATCAAGTTGAAAAAGAAGAAACCCGCCGAGGCGAACCGAGCTGAGATTCCTCTTTCTGATCCCAACTCTCACGCTGATGTAAAGATGACAGATCAGCATCTTGGCGATTCTCACATGGAGCAAGAAACTATTTTTATTACTCTGGATACTGAAGATGAGGACAAGGTGGGGAATCATCCTGATGACCTCATAACCACTGTTTCCTCCGATCTAGAGGTGTTGGATCTTGACCAGATGCCTCGCGGTAACCGACCTTTTGTTCCTCCCAGAAGAGGCTCCACCGGCGTGGCTGTTAATGAACTTGCCGAGTCCTTTTCCCGCCTGCTCACCCTGGAGGGAAAAGACAACTTGCTGTACTAGACCATGCTGATGTACTCTTCAACTGGTCTGGCGAGAACTCCCGAGCTATCTACCGTGGCTCATAACTTGACTCCCCAACAACATTTTAACCTGGCCACGGCGGTAATCCTTTTTTGATGTTTCTTTGTGTTATCCTTCCTTCACAATTTCCTTTAGTTTCTAATTTGATCTCCTTTTGCCTCAGGGTTATAATCAAGTGCTCAGTTTGATTGATACCTTTGAATCTCAAGGTGACAGAATTAATGAGTTAGAGCGAGAGAACCAAACTCTTACTCGCCAGCTGGAAGCTGAGAGGTCTACATATGAGAGAGTGAAGCGGCCCTCTGCTGAAACCCAGCAGAAACTCCAAGGTGAGCTTTCTATCCTCCTTTCTCTTTTCGCTCGTATTTTATTTTACTCTCGCCAAGGCCCTTAGATATCATCCCTTCCAAGGTCGCCAACAACTCCCTGAGTCACGGCTGCGGCAAGCTGAACTCGCGATCGACAGACTCGCTGACGCTAATGCCCGACAATGCTGGCTGTTGTTTGATTTTGATCGCGATGTTAAGTGATATCGCCGAGAGTTAAGATATGTTAGTGAACTTAACGAGAATCTTGATCGTGTGGCCAAAGCTGCCCGCTCAGAGCTATCTTGGGTTGAGGGAGAGCGAGATGAAGCTATTTGCCGAGAAAGGCTTGCTTTGAAAGCTAAAGAAGCTGCTATCATCGATCATGCCCGAGCAAATGGCTTATGGAGAGTAGAGAAAGCTAGAGCTGACGACTTACATCGCCAATTAGTTCATGCCTCTACCGAGAATGAGACTGCCTTGAGGGAAATTTAACAACATAAAGATTTTTCCAAGCCGTATGGCGATCGTGCCAGGGAATATTACCAGCAATTGACTTCTCAACAGGCCTTGATATCTAGGATGCTAGGTCCCAGTAATAATCAAAGTTTTGAGTCTAAACTTACCACCATTAGTAAAGCTCAAGAGAGCGTCCTCCAGCATGTACAAGGGTTAGAAGGTAGGTTTCTAGGGCATACTCTTTTCACTTCGGTGAACGCTTGTTGTGGTATAGTCATCCTCTATAGGTTGCAGCTCCTCTGGGAACTCCCTACGACTATAAAAGACTTCTCTTGAGAGTTGGGAAGCACAGGTAGGAGATTGAGACCATCTTTGGTTGAAATCGGATTAACCTGTAACCTTGGTAACCTGATCACGTTCTTGTCTATTCCATAGTCCGTCTCTTCTGCTATACGGCTATTCAAGAACTGATACGTTACTCAACAAGGTTGAAAGGTAGCAACGCACGGATGCACTCGGTGTTGTAAGACCTAGTTAGCTCCAGTTATACAAGTTTCTTAAGTAATTCTTCGTGTATAACTGAGGTAGAGATAAGTTGGGCATAGCTTACTCGGTTTGCTTGTCAGCCCCGATTTGTGAAGTAGATTTCCGTATGACCTGGATTTAACAATCCGAAGGAAGTCAACTTGTGTGTGGTAAACTGATAGAGGACAGTTAGACCATACGTTAACAATTAGGTTGCAAAGCCAGTATTGCTGACACAAGCCTTTGACAGCGGTCAAAGCAACTCCTAGGCCTGTAAAGGACGTCAGCTGGGGGAATCAAGTGCGTGACGATCTGTGGGGGATCTAGACGTAAGGAGTGCGACATTAGCCAATTCACTTGGAGGGCTTGAGTTGGTCTCTGCTACATCCCAGACCGAAGTCTTATAGTAGGCTAGTGTTTGTAGTCAGTTTGTACTGGGCGGTGTTCAATCTGGACGAGGTCCCGAGGTTTTTCTGCAAGGCAGTTTCCTCGTTAAAAAAATCTCTGGTGTCTTGTGTGCTTTTACTTTCCGCATTATATATCTGATAATATAATTAAAGCACCAAGTAGTACGTTATCCAATAACTGTAGAGTTTAACTCCAAAGTCCCAACTTTTTCGAGTTGATCCCCAAGATCACAACTCCAGTTATTAGAGTTTGGATATTGATTTTTGAGATCGTCCAAACTTAATCCATAAGACTCACGAGCCAAAACGAAAAGTTGGTAGTATTTCGGTACCCCTCATTTTTCATTTCTACTAGCGACTTGAACAACCACCATACCAGGAATGAATTCCTGATATCAACTGCATGCCTCACACATACAAGTCTTAGTGTGAGGATGCATCCCCTAACTGCGGTTAAGCAGTTGGAGTGTGAGTACTAGACTCACACGGGGTGTTGATTGTAGAGTGGTTGCTAGAGACTGATTCAGGTTGAGAGTCTGTGAAAAGTTTTTCTTACCCTTGTCATTTCCTCTTGAGCCTTCCACGTTTTTCAACGCTCCCTTGAATTGTTTCAGGGCTTGGTTCATTCTATCCATATCGGCTTGAAGCTTGTATACAGCTTTCCTATTTCCCTTAAGGAACCAACACCTTCCCTGGACATGTCCAGTTTTGCCACAGTACTGACATTTCTTTGAAGGATTTTTATCCTGAGGTTTAGCTTTCTCAGGTACACCTTTATGTTTTTCATTAGATGGAGGACCGGATCCAGCCATTATGAAAGTACTGTTCTTGGTGTATGTGTTACTATTGAACCCTAATCCATTGGTATTCCCAAAGGCTTTTTGACCAAATAACATTGCCGCTACTTTATCTGAGCTACCAGATAGCCTTTGGAGATCATCCTTTAGGGTATCAATTTCTTTATCCTTTAGGGATAAAGTTGAGGAGAGATCATCACTTAATTTCTTAAGTTCTTGATCTTTCAGGAGAAGGGTTTTCTCTACCTTTTCAAGATCAGATTTTAACTGATATTTTTCTTGAACAAGGTTCTCGCTCTTGTCGATCAACTGATGAATTAAAATGTTTTCCAAATCATCATGTTTAGATCGTTCATCTGAAGTCCCTGCCATTAAAGCAGTTTCTCCATGATCTAATTCGAATTCATGTTGGTCAGGCATATCATCGAATCGAGCGAAGAGAGCATTATCCCTTTTGAAGTATTCCTTACTATGGCAAACGTCTTTCATGTGTCCAAAGCCTCGACACTTGAAACATTGCACTTCAGCTAGATCATCCTCATCCCTGTCAGGATTTGGTTTCAAAGCTGGTAAGGGTCTTATACCCCTGAATTGCATGTCTCTTCTAGATCTGAGAAGATCTTTCAGCTGTTGTGTAATCAGAGACAGTTCAGTGTCCACATCTTCATCGTCAGGGTCTTCGGACTCATCAGCCCAAGACGATTTCTGTGGTGAGAAGGTGCACGGAGTGTTCACAGCCTCAAAAGCGATAGATTTGGGGTTATCTTTTCGCTCATGATCGAAGATCTTTAGCTTAGCTACAAGGTCACTTCTTGTTATGTTTAAGCCATGCATCTCCTGGATGGCATGCTTTTTGGATTCGTACCTTGAGGGTAGTGACCTCAGAATTTTACTCACAATGTCCCTTTCCGGAATAGCTTTACCATAGGTGTGACAGGCATTTACTATCTCAGACAATTTGTGATTAAATTCCTCAAAGGTATCATCCTCAAGCATCCGAAGGTTTTCCCAGTCAGACATGAGGTTTTGAAGTCTAGCTTCTTTCTCTGCTGTATTTCCTTCGAATACGTTCCTTAATCTTTTCCAAGCCTCGTAAGAGGTTTCACATGTAGCTATGTGATGGAAGAGATCAGGTGTAACTGCATGAATGATAGCATTAAGCTCATCATAGTTTTGCTTAGCGGCGTGTGTTTCCACATCATTATAAACCGCTGTCTTTGGAAACAGTTTTACCGTCAACTTCAACAGTTGGTGGTATATATTCCTTTACGACATAAACCCAAGTTTCGAAGTCTCGGGCTTGCAAAAACGAAGTCATTGCAGTCTTCCACCATAGGTAATTTGTGCCATCGAACTTTGGTGGTACGTTAAAAGCTCTTACGCTTTGATCCATGACTCACAAGCCTAGATAAACACAGACAGTTACGTCTTTAACGTGTTCACCCGCTCTGATACCAATTGAAAAAGGAGGGGTACCGAAATACAACCAACTTTTAGTTTTGGCTCGTGAGTCTTATGGTTTAAGTTTGGACGATCTCAAAAATCAATTTTCAAACTCTAATAACTGGAGTTGTGATCTTGGGGATCAACTCGACAAAGTTGGGACTTTGGAGTTAACGAGGAAACTGCCTTGCAGAAAAACCTCGGAACCTCGTCCAGATTGAACACCGCCCAGTACAAACTGACTACAAACACTAGCCTACTATAAGACTTCGGTCTGGTATGTAGCAGAGACCAACTCAAGCCCTCCAAGCGAATTGGCTACTGTCGTACTCCTTACGTCTCTAGATCCCCCACAGATCGTCACGCACTTGATTCCCCCAGCTGACGTCCTTTACAGGCCTAGGAGTTGCTTTGACCGATGTCAAAGGCTTGTGTCAGCAATAGTGGCTTTGCAACCTAATTGTTGACGTATGGTCTAACTGTCCTCTATAAGTTTACCACACACAAGTTGACTTCCTTCGGATTGTTAAATCCAGGTCATACGGAAATCTACTTCACAAATCAGGGCTAACAAGCAAACCGAGTAAGCTATGCCCAATCTGTCTCTACCTCAGTTATACACGCATAATCACTTAAGAAACTTGTATAACTGGAGCTAACTAGGTCTTACAACACCGAGTGCAGCCGTGCGTTGCTACCTTTCAACCTTGTGTGTAACGTATCAGTTCTTGAATAGCCGTATAGCAGAAGAGACGGACTATGGAATAGACAAGAACGTGATCAGGTTACCAAGGTTACAGGTTAATCCGATTTCAACCAAATATGGTCTCAATCTCCTACCTGTGCTTCCCAACTCTCAAGAGAAGTCTTTTATAGTCGTAGGGAGTTCCCAGAGGAGCTGCAACCTATAGGGGATGACTATACCACAACAAGCGTTCACCGAAGTGAAAAGAGTTTACGTTACCTTCCCTAAGGACCTTCACGTATGCTTGATGCTTGCGGTATTTGTCCGTAGACACCTCTATTTATAACACTCAATAAGATAGGTTGCTTTGGAATAAAGCAATCAATTACTTGTCCCACAAGTTAAGGAAACCCTAAACTTGCCAACCAAGTAATAAAGATTAATCTCAATTGGAATTCTTTTTAAGTTTATCTGCCAAGTGTTTTGTTAGCTCAAAAACACTTTAATATAGAATCCAACAGGCCTGAGATAATCTTTATCTTATTGACTCATTGAGGATCGTTAGATGGACCACAAAAGATATTTATGTGATATACAAGTCCACCTATGAGATAAAGGAGTTTAGAGTTTGACTCAAGTGAAATTCTGAAAGAATATCCACTAAATCCGACACCAGCAAAACAATGGAAAAAGTTATGTTTTGCAATAAGATTGAGGTAGACAAATCAAGTATTGCAAACATCATTAATAACATCTAAAAAGAACTTTTATTAATGAAATAAAGTAGTACATGCTTGAAAAACTCTAAAAAGCATGAAAGGCAAACTACTAAACATATGAAGACACGAATAAAGTTGTATGACCTCAACTTTTGCCTTCATCATCTCGAGATATGACCTCATCAAAGAAGTCATCTATGATGTGCCTATTTCTAGCTTCCTCTTCAGAAAGACCAGTTAGAGCACGTAACACTGATGTATAATGAGTATAGCTTTTCCCGAAGCGTTTGGCTTTGTCTTCATGGAATAAAGCTTTCTTCCTTTCGTAATCGATTTTATACAGAAAGTACTTTCTCAAATTTGTGTATCCATCAATTGTTTCTCTCGAGTTAATAGCATGAGTCTCTGGATCAGGATACTTGTGGAGATAATCCAAAGTTTCTGCAGGAGTCCTCTTTCTCTTGCCTGAAATCCCTTCACAGAGCTCAACTTTTACAGCTTCACTTTTACAACTCCTCGTAACACTTCTTGTAGGGTAAGCCATCTTGATGTATGAACGATATATATATATCTTTCAAGAGGAGTGAGTTTTAGTTTATCTGAAAAACTTAAGGGAATCTTCCAAATTTTTGCGACAGACCCGTTTCGTGAACCGCTTCGCAAACCAACAACTCCTGAAGTCTGTCGGACAGACGTTATCAGTCAGAAACAAAATTTTAATGGAGTAATCTCAAATTGAAAATATGTTTTATAGTATTTCTACTAGCGACTTGAACAACCACCATACCAGGAATGAATTCCTGATATCAACTGCATGCCTCACACATACAAGTCTTAGTGTGAGGATGCATCCCCTAACTGCGGTTAAGCAGTTGGAGTGTGAGTACTAGACTCACACGGGGTGTTGATTGTAGAGTGGTTGCTAGAGACTGATTCAGGTTGAGAGTTTTTCTTACCCTTGTCATTTCCTCTTGAGCCTTCCACGTTTTTCAACGCTCCCTTGAATTGCTTCAGGGCTTGGTTCATTCTATCCATATCGGCTTGAAGCTTGTATACAGCTTTCCTATTTCCCTTAAGGAGCCGACACCTTCCCTGGACATGTCCATATTTGCCACAGTACTGTCTCGCTTATGGACTCTTGACATGATGTTACTGTGAAAATCATCTCTGGTGATTTTGGAATGTACTATGGAGAAACAGTTCAACACCTCCAAGTCTCGCTCAACAGTCACCTGGAAAACGTCTGGCAAAGGGACAGCCTGGATTGGTTGCACCATCACTGGCGTCCCTGGTGGCGGTGGTGGCAACTCGAGAAATTCCTGGAACTTCCCTTGGCGGATGAATCTGTGGACTTCACGCTGCACCCCTACACAATTTTCAGTAGAATGACCATGGAATTGATGATATTGACAATAAACATTAGTGTTAGTTGGAGGAAATTTAGGGTTTCCTCTGTTGTAAAGATAAGGAATCTCATCTCTGCAGTGCGAGCTCTCAATTTGTCCCCAAGCATCAGTATATGAGACACGGAGTTTTGGGAGAGTAGTATCTTGAAAATCCTGCTGGTATGGCTTTCTTTCGCCGAAATTCCTATTACCCCCATTATGCCTCTTGTCACCTAGTCGCCTAATATCACGTCAATTTCCTCCGTCGTTCCTTCCTTTATTATCTTGTCTTCCTTCGTAGTTATCCCGCTTAGTCGAATTCCATTGTTGGTTACTACCAGTCTGCTGCTGCACCTGTCGCTGCTCAATCCTGGGGATTACCGCTATCGATGATGGAGCTTTCATCACTCGCTGCTGTTCTAATCTCAGCCACTCCCTTTTTATTTCCTCTTGCTCCTCCGGGGAATAACTGTTGATTGAATGAATCTGCTTCGCCTTCTCCTTCTTTAGCCGCAGCTCTTCCTCTTGGATTTCCTCATAGGCCATAAATTCATTTTGTCTAATGCGCAATGTTTTCATGTCTTTCGGCATGTCCCAGTACAAGGCCTTAAAGATTGGATCTGATGACTCCATGCCGCTGATATACGCTCGGATCTTATCTTTGTCAGCAATCCCTGAGCTCACTTCACTACAAAGCTTTCTCCATCGCTCAGTATGACTCTTACAACTTTCGCCATGCCTCTTCTTATCGGCGAATAACTTTTCAACCCCCAGCCTTTGGCGATTATTGTGAATATATGTTAACAAAAATAAAGATTGTAAATCTTTGAATCTTCCTATCGAATTCTCCTCCAAACCATCAAACCACGACAAAGCTTCCTCCTTGAGGGATGCCGGAAACGATTTACATATTATGTTATCCCAAGTAGTCCATGCCGCCATATCCCTCTTATAAATCTCCAAATGGTGAGATGGATCTCCTGTTCCATCAAAGATTGACGTGAAAGTTGGAATTGAAAATTTCCTTGATACATGATCAGTGAGAATGTTTGGCGAAATGGTGTTTTCTTAGCCTCTGCGATTGCCTTTGCCAACTTGGTGTCCTTCGACGATCCTTTAAGGTTTTCCACCTGCTTACGTAATTGTCGCAGCTGCCCTCTCACCACATCATTCAACCCATCTTTGTTCTCATTGTCGCCTGATCCTTCAGGGACTTTCTTCTGGTTCTCAGACCTAACACTCCCTGAGTCTTTTTTCGCCGTTGTAACAGACACATCCTTCTTTCTAGAGTGGATGGTTGGTTGTGATTGTGACGGTCGACTCCTACTGCTGCTAGATAAAAAGAGTTTTCTGTTTTCCTCCATTATCTCTCTGTTACCTTGCAACATCATTTTCATCTGTAATTTCATTTGCAGCTGCATTTGTTCTTGATTCTGGGCGTTCATTTCTATGATCTTTTGCAGTATAGTATCCGTGGCGCTGTTAGAACCCACATTTTCCCCTTGAAGAATGATCAGCCTTTCCAGAGTTTCGCCGACTGTTTTCTAAATTCCCGCTGCGATAGTACCCTGATCGCCAGTGTTTCCGTTGATTGTAACATCTTTCTTGGAGTTTTCACCAACAATATTCGTATCAAATTCTTTACCATGTCGCTGCGCAATACCATTTGTTTCTCTCATTGCTTCTAGCTCATCTTGCTCTGTCACGTCCTCTACCTCCACTGTGTCCAGAATATTTGGCTGCTAGATGCGTGTCTGCTCCAATGCTTCGCCTTTCACCGTAGAAGTACCCGCTCCCCCTAGCGGTGGCATACCCGTTCCTTTACTTCTAGTAAAATGCTGAGCAGCGCTCGTCAAGTTCAAGTCTTTCGCCGGTGGTTTCTGCTGATTGCCCTTGCTTTTCGACGCCATTCGCCAAAAATCTGTGGGACAAGACAAATGCACTTCCAAGCAATATTATGTTGATATCACTGTTATAAAAAACTTATTAGTGGAGGTAGTTGGAAATCTTTTTAAAGTACGAACTGGTAGAAGACAAAAGAAATGGCAGCAGCACTGTAGTATGTCAAACATGTGATCTAAGTTAGGTATGGAAGGACTATTGTGAAATATATAAAGGTTCTTCAAGGCCTAAAAACATAAATTTTTTGAAAAACCAGTTCTATATGAATCGAAAATTTTGTACGGCAACATGTGTTTTAAATGGAATTGAAATGATTATGCTAACAAAACAACCCTAAAGGTAACTACTTTTGTGATAAAACACCAGCGATTATAACTCATTATACTAAGCATATATAATGGTAACCTCTGATAAACATTTTACTAATCCTTTTTTAACAAAGTTGGCCGAAATACAAGCCATGATTGCAGCTTCAAAACAAGCAATTACTATAAATAGAGATATTTCTGGAGAAGGACTCGCTGGGAACAGAAAATCATTCTAAAATTAATTTTTTGCTAACATGGAAACTCATAACTTACTAAAAATAACATTATCATATGAAAATATCCAGCCGAACAACATCTCTACTACTAAAACAGACCATTTCTATACAAAATCATGATGAAACTTAAGCAAACAACATGAAAACTAAGGAAAATCAAGTTCAAAACCTCTTCTAGCGCCAAAATGTAACAGTCAAAAATCCCATAGTAAGATCTTTGACTGTACACCCAATAATTCTTATACAACATACATAAACAAGCACAATATCAAAACAGTAGGAGATGAGAGTTAGAGATACTTGACAGCGATATACTTGGTTCTTCCTCATGTTTGAGGCATACATCCAAGGAATCTACTATATGAAGATTGGTTACATTTCTTACCTTTGCTAGATTCACTCTTTTATACTTATACTAAATTAATAATACACCCTTAGTACTGGATTAGGGAGAGCAAGGAAACAAGTTACTTTTTCTCTCACTAAGCCAGACCAAATTTACACCAACCCCTTTTACATTGGGGATATCTCGCCTTATATAGGGAATTTACAATGGGTTACAGCTAATATCGATAGCGACTTTCTCTGACACTATTTGTCTTCTTTCGCCACCCGTGACCTTCAGCGATCCTAATGTAATCTTTATCAGCTTCGGCGATGCCTTCTTTTATGGATAAGCATTGCTGACGATGATCCCACGGAGTCAACCAGTCAACTCTGACAATAGATCCGTTCTGATCATCCTTAAATGCTCAACCACTTCTCAACCACTTCTCAACTACTTCTCAACTACCCATCTCGCTCAGGTTTCCTTCGCCCTGAGGGTACTCGTTATGCTTCATTCGGCGATTCTCGCTGACTCACATTCTTTCTCACTTTCGTATCGATGGGTACACTCTTTAAGTGATCCTGTGTATCTTAGCTGCTCCAAGTCCATACCGCTTCGCCACTAGGATTTATTTATCTGGCAATGGTATTTTCTACACTCACACAATGCTCCCTGGTTTTGTCTTTTATAAGCCTTCCACCATATAAGAGCATGCTTTTGTAGCTTCAATGTCGCACAAGCAATCTTTCTTCCTGAATTGAACTTGTCAAAGGAAAAATACGTCTCTAGACGCTCTATCCAATCATCTAACTTCTCTACGTCGATACTCCCATCAAAGTGTGGAATTTCAACATGGAAATCGATTTTCAGATTACTTTGTTTCTTACCAAGAGGTTTGGTATCTTTAGGTTCTTTGGTTTCTTCTCCATCCCCTAGATCTTCTTCTTCCTCATCCTCTGGTTCGTGTTCTTCTTCCTCATCATCCGCAACCTCAGATGGAGTCTTACTCTTCTTTTTCTTCGGCCCGGGTGTATTGGAAAGAATACATTCCTTCAACTCTTTAAGAGTGTCTTGAATTAACTTCATGTCTGTTTGTAGCGTAGCTACCTTCTCCTCAGTAGTCTTCGGAGTATCATCACCCTTAGGTTCTTCGCCTGTCTTCATCTTAGGGTTCCTTGTCCTCTTAACGTCTTCCTGCTTTACGAGTAACTCACCAAGCTTCTTGTAGAGAGATCTAGTGAAGACCATAAACCATAATACTTCCCTAAAAAGGAGCTAACTAAGCTCTGATACTAACTTGCTACGTATAATCTCCGTACTCTTGATGACTAGATTTATTAGGGAGGAATTCGAAATAACTATAGACGAAAGATAAGTAAAACGTAGCACAAGGACAGAATTACGAAGAAAGATATCTTTTCTAGATTATGAACAAGACAATATTACAATTCTCTCTTTCACGCTCACAATCTGCTAAGCTTGCTTTTGCAATACAATGATTACCTCACAAACTTCTTCTCTAGATTTACTAGATGCCTACGGTGTCCAAGCTATGAGTTAGGCACCTCTATATATAGTGTTTTGGGTTTCCCAAAACCTCCTAGGAATCTATTTCCTAATCTAAAAATCCTTCTTTATAAAGAATCCTTCTCTATATAGGAATCCTTTCCTAAATAGAGTTCTTTCCTCAATTAACTTGAGGTCGACCAAGTTCCTAAAGAGACTAGGATACACCTATATCAGCCGGTCAAAGCTGAGCTTAGACATAGTACTGTGTTCCTATCGCGACCTGGAGTTCGACTCTTCCATTCTCGCTTGCCCCTCCTCAAGGCGCTTTTCATTTGTTTGGAGGAGGTCCCTTAGCTGCGTAACTCGCTTTCCATTCCCATGAATGTAAGCTAATTAACTGCCTCGGGGTTCCATCCACCTTAAGGGTAGATGTTAATCCCATTTATTGTCCCCACGACGCCTCTTCTGGGAGGTTTTATTGGTCATATGGTAGTGAGTTCAAGTGCCTCTTAGCTTATGTAGCTTCGATGCAAAGTACCTACCGCTAATGGGGTATTTTGTGGGTAGAGGAATGTGGCGTGTAGCTCGTAGGCCCTTTACGACTGCATCAACATCATCTCCGTGCCTAACAAGGTAGGAATTTTTATGGTTGGTGTCAGGGCCTTTATAAATATGTATATGGCGTCATGGCCTTTTGGGAGATATGCCTAAACGAGTTGGTCTTTGCCTATGCGAATAGGGTATGGAGGTTGTATCAAGATATAATAGATCAAGTCGTGAAGAGTTTTTATTTGAATCGAAGTTTTGAACCGAAGTGCCTTAGATACATTTCTTTTTATGAGTAGTATTTTCTTATATATTTTGCGTTCCAAGAATTTCCTAATCCTACTCCGTCTTCATCGACCAACTTATAAGCTCATATCCCTGCTACCTGCTGGACTTCGAAAGGTCCTTCCCAGATGGGTTCTAATTTTCCACCGTCCCCTTTATGATAGGGCGGGATTTCTTGCAATACCAGATCTCCTGGGTGAAACTCTCTTTCGATGATCTTCTTGTTATACCCTCTTGCCGGTCCTTGTTGATAATTGATAATGTGATGGAGTGCTTCCTCTCTTTTCTCTTCGAGGTCATCTAACTTCGCGAATATCAAGTCAGATGTAAGGTTTTTCTCCCATGACTTGTGTTTATCTGTGGGTAACATTATTTCGGGGGGCAGCACTGCCTCTGTTCCAAATGTGAGCTGGAATGGTGTCATCCACGTTGCTTCTCTTCAGGATGTTCGAAAAGCCCATAATACGTTGTGGAGATTCTCGCACCATTGCGTTTTGTGGTGCAAAACTCTTTTTTTCAAGTTTTCCCCAATTGTCTTATTAGTCGCTTCTGCTTGCCTGTTACTTTGAGGATAAATTGGCGTCGATGTCCCGATCCTTACGTTTTATTGGTTGAGCAGGAGTTTGACATCGACACTTAAGATTTTTTTTTGCATTGTCTGATACTATCTCGGCAGGGACTCCGAAACAAAAAAAAATATTCTCCCAGAAGAAAGTGAAAACATCTTTACCAGAATGGTGCCTCAATGCTTTAGCTTCGATCCATTTTGAAAAGTAATCCGTTGCTACGATGATATACTGTTGCTGTCCTGATCCTGGGATGCAGGGACCTATGATGTCGACCCCCCACTTTGCGAAGGGCCATGGGATTAATACTGAGTTCTGGAACTTGCTTGAGCCCTACTCAAGATTGCTTAACTTTTAAGCAAAGCCTCCCTTGGTGATCACTATAAATAGATGACCTTCTGCAAGATATAATCTCAATCCTCTACACATCTGTGTATCATTGCATAAAGGTTGGTCGTCATCTCAAAGTCCTTTTGGACTACGACTATTGAAAAGACTTCACTTAAGGATCGTGAAGCATAGGTCGGAAGTCAGATTCCTGATCTTGGGTCGATTGAATTCTTTCAATCTTATCACGACCAAGATTTGATAGAAACTTCGTAAGGTAGATCTTGTATCATAAACCCTAGAAGTTCCGTAATGCAAATTCACGAACTGAGTTTCATACTAAGTTCGTCAAGCGTTATGAGGTAAAACTGTTTAGGCTAGATCAATAAGCCCTATTCAGTAAAACCAATTTCCATTAACCTTGACTTTAAGTCTAAAGGAAATCACAATCGTGTTCTTGTTTAATTACTTGGATACTTTTAGGCATCCTGTTAGAGGTAGGGTAGCGCTAGTCTTCACGAAGGGAAGTGGATCAACTCCTAGGCCTGCAAAGGACGTCAGCTAGGGGAATCAAGTACGCAGGTTTTATGCGGGAGCCAAGAGACGTAGGAGCACATTGGTAGATGAATTGTTTGTAGGGTTAATTCGGTCTCGATATATTCCAGTCCGAAGTCTGAGAGTAGGCTAGCGTTTGTATTCCGTTAATACTGAGGGTGTTCACATCTGAACGAGGTCCCGGGGTTTTTCTGCTGGTTTGCAGTTTCCTCGTTAACAAAATTCTTGTGTCTTGCATTACTTTTCCCTTCCGCATTATATTGTCTCTGATCTATATAATTGAAGTAATTGCAAGTTTGTTGATTCATAACCTTTGAGTGAATCCATCTCTCTTGAGATCTACGAAAACTGCCTTCTTGTTAGGGTTCGGTTCTCTGAACTATACTCAGGTTGTTGTTTGAATATTGATTTGTGAGATCGTTCAAACAACCATAATCAACTAGGTTCACGAATTCAAAAGTTGGTGGTATATCTCAGTATCCCCTCCTTTTCAGTTGGTATCAGAGCCGATAAACACCTTGTAAGACGTAACTGTCTGTGTTGGACGCTTTCGTGAATCATGTCTTCACCAGATAAAGACACTGATAAGTCAATGTTTGAATTTGGGTTTTCATCACATTCTGACGAAGTGTTAAAACCTAAACTTCAAAATACCTTACCGTTTAGTCTCTCTGATGATTCTGACTCAGAAGCTGAAAGAAAAGCTGAAAAAGAAAGCTCTTGATTTGTAAATCACATGAAATTCCAATCCTCTGAAATTACTCGTCTTAAGCATAAGGTTAACCGACTTATCAATCACATATCCATGATGACCGTAGATCCCTATCCTCAAATTGCTCCCAGTGAGGAATCAAAACATGGATCAGACTCTTTCATGGTTTGTGAAAAAAATAACGGAATTGAATGGAGAGCTTGCAGATTGATTTTAACCCACAATTTTACGGACGGGTGCGGGTGGAATCCGCGGGTCTGGTTGTTTAGCTCAGCCCTACTAGTAACTAGGGTCGGAACGAGTCTTTAGCAATCATCAGGCCCAAAAGGGCCCAAACACACCGTTGCATACAAAACTGGCCGTTTAAAACGAAAACCCTACTGAGCTGAGGTCCAAAACCGCCACTTATTATTAGGGTTTCATCCCCCACTATAAATTATTCTTCTTCGGTAACCTGTCTCATCGCCCTACCTTCTTCCTTCAGCCTCTTCTGTAACTCAGCGAACAGCCTCTTTCCGGCATCTAGTCTATGCTTATACGTTTGTTTAAAGCCTGATTTTGTGTTTGTTTGGGTTTTATAAGTCGATTAGAAGGAAGAATCCAAATGATGAAAAAATAACTGCAACAATATGAATTATTCCGTGATTCTTAGTATTTAAGTCTCTGATGGTTCTTCCTTTCTTCATCTACAATCTTGTTTATTCAATTTTTGTTATGTCTTTGCTCTTTTTTTTTCTTTTCTTGAATCAAATTAGTATCTGAGGTTGAGGTGATGAACAATATATTGGTCCGTGTTTCTGAACAAACAATGTCGATAAATCATAACCATTTCTTATCTTCCTCAGATCTTAATAAAAGAAAATTAATTTTTATTTTCATTATTTTTCTGATTTATTTTACTTTGATAGTTAGTTTTTAGATGCAGAAAAATGTTATTGTATGGGTTGAGATGATGAACAATATATTGGTCCGTGTTTCTGAATTACCAGTGACGATAAACCATAACCACTTCTGATCTCCCTTTTTTTTTGTTTCTTTTAAATTTGTTTGGTGTATAGATCCATTTCTTATAGTTGCAAATTATTACTGCCTGAGATCTGCATTAGTATGTTAATTATAGTCGCAAATTATTACTGCCTGAGATCTGCATTTACTATGTTAATGGGTGTGGTAGTTGCAAGTGAATGCAGTTGAACTCTTACATGGCTGGTCAATCCCCACAAGATCCTTTCTAATGAATTTTTATGGGTTAGCTTTGTTAAATCTATTTTTTTTGGGAGAGATTGTGAATGTGCAAGGCTTTCATAATCCCGGACAGAACTTGATTTTTTCGTGTTTGTCTGATTCATGGAAAGCCAATAACGAACATTTGTGGAATGTTTCGCTGATAAATACCTTTTTAATTTTAAATCTGGAGGTGTTTTAATAGTAGCTTTCCATACATATGAATCTCCTGCATTGTCTATTAATGTTTGGTATGATGCCAGCTTAGTTTTTGTCATTGAATTTTTTTCCATGAGATAATAAAATTGAGATTATCAGTGTGGTTGAGTAAATAATGGATAGTATCCAAATTGCTTTCTGAAAATTGTTCTTGCCCCCACCATTTGGTCTTTTTTAAGGTCTGTTAAAAGATTAGTCCCACATCGAAGGGTTTAAGAAAAATTGTCTTAATCTTATGTGCAAGTCAGCTTCTTGTTTGGATCTTGAAAAAAAAACTACAATCCAATCGATTATACCTTTTACAGGAACTTGCAAAACTAAATCAGTATCACTCGCCTTATTTGATTCTTATCTGATTCTTCAGGCCCTTTAAATACTGGTACATCTTCATATGTATATGATGTTTCTTACACTATTTGATGTTCATCTTAATTGTTTAAGACATGGTTATTGGTGTAGTTTTGAACTCATTATGTAGGTAATGTGATTTGTTAAAATTATCCTTGTCTCTCCAATTGTGGGATTAAAATTTCAGGTCTTTACCTAAAAGTTTAGTCCCGCATTGGATAGACTAGAAAAATTGTTCAAATCATTTTATTATATAATGCTAATTACATCATTAATTATATCATGAGAGAAGATCTTAGGTATCTGATCTCAGGACCTTAGTGAGAATTATGGCAGTGTTGGAAGGGAGAGTAGCAAGATTAGGGAATGGATCAATGATGAAGAAAGATGGTTAGATCACTCTGCATCAGTTGTTCTCCGAAGCTCCAGTCAAAGAAGAGTATCGCTGTTATGAAATTACAGGCTTGGAGACACTCTTAAGTTCTATTCTAATTTGCTTATGTATCATCATGTTACATGTATGTCTGGGGCTCTCTTGGGAGCCAACTTTGTAAGGTTTTCTTAAATAAATCTGCTTTTCAAAAAAATAATTGAGAGAAAAGAGCCGTTCAAAATAGGGTCTCCTCCATCAGGATCCAAAAAGGTTGTATTAAAGTTTCTATCTGTTATTAACATCCAAAAAGGTTGTAGCAAATCATCCTTCTCCTAAACATGATTCTTTAGCTTCATGTAGGCCATTTCTCTAAGACTTCTGTGCAAAGTTTGTAAGAAGATGAGTTAGCTTATGCATGAGAGAACTAACTAATAAGCATTATTCGATTTGGTACATTCTTCCAATAATAAGATCATCGTTTTTTCCCATTGCCGTTTGAGGAAACAAATATATTCTCATTGCCGTTTGAACAACGAAATAAAATGTAACGCTCCCTCGTCAGGTAGAAAAGCAAAGTTAGGTAACGGAAAATTCAGAGAATCTTACTTCGAAACCGATTATCTTAACCGGATGATCTGACTGGATTACAGATCTTAGATTATTCTCAGGGTTTACAATCGGATTTTGAATTTCCAGTGGTTAAAACCCTCCTAAAGGCCAAAATTACTGCATTGTCATACATTGGGCAAGTAAAAGGGTTTAAGAATTCATAATCTAAATACACATTCTCCCTTCTCCAGCTTAAATTATTGGTTGCATAATCTAAATCCCATAATTGTAAATGAACATAAAGCATTTTAGATTTCACATTTTTGCTAGTAAATTGAATCATCCAATGGGCCTTGGGCAGCATCTCCCACATTTGCAGATTGCTAGAGGTGATTGGCCAGCTTTCTGAAAACTAAAATGACCAATGTCATAAACTCGGCCCTTGACCACTTTGAAATCTCTTTACTGTAGGACATACATTAGAGCAAGCACTATGGTTCATGTATTATAGAGATGTCTTGGAGAAATGGAGAAGAGCAATTACTATGGTCAAAAAATTCTCCAGATTCTAGAGATAGAGATGAATTTCTCTAGTTGGTGCTACACATATGTAGCAGGCAATAGAGGTACAGATGCGAGGCAGAAACCGAGTATCTGCAGGGCGGAAACTGAGTTTCCGCAGATTTTTTTTTTACGAAAACTCGGTTCCCGCAAAGAGCTCCTGCGGAAACTGAGTTTCCGTCCCAAAAAATATGACCGTTTGACCTTTCTTTCTTTACACCCCCTCTAAACCTCAACATCTAACCATCCATCTTCCTAGTTTTTCTTGACCGTCAGATCCCCAACGACTCTTTTTTCAAAATTTGAAAAAAACTATACGTTGGGATATCTTCTATATAAGAGAATTCTTCCTCTTTAACAAATTCATCCCAATCAATCTTTTTTCCATTGATTCCTTCTTTCTCCCTTCAAATTTTCAACTTTTTCTCATCACAAAATCGATATGGCAACCAATTACACCGAGTTTGAAGATCGTGCTATTACTAATTGTTTCATTCATGTATCAATGGAAAATGTTGCGGGGCTACAAGGAGAGACGCCGTTTTGGAGTCGTGTTTTTTAGTTTGTTTGTGAATGCTACAAATAATCCAAATGGTAGAAATGAAAATGGAATTAGAAACCGATGGGCATTAATTACTTGAGAGATCTTGGATTTTGTAAGAATTATGAATGATGTTCGCCGGAGTCATAGAAATGCATCACGCCGAGAATTGGTCGTACGAGCTCGGGCACGATTCTATGACCTCAACCACCGACCATTCAAGTTTGGTGAATTTTATGAAAGAATTGTTGCAATCGTCGCCAAACATGATTATGGAATATAAAAGCAATGTTATGAAAATTAGGGCAAGCTGCTTATTTTAATCTTTGCAATGTAGTTGTTGTTTCAATTAAGGAAAACTTTCCATTGTAGTTGTTGTTTCAATTAATGAAAAATTATGTTGAGTTATATTTTTTTTACTTGTGTCATTTTAATTGAGTAAAACTTGTTCTTACACTTTCTACACCTCATAACGGCTAGTTTTTGCAAATCCCCAAAATCCAAAATTAAAAAAAACTAGTCGTTGGGTATTCATCTTTATAAATAGAATTCTTTCACAAACATTCATTTTCATAGACAACTCTTATTCTCAAACCTTCTTCCCAAACCTTTATCTCAATCAATCTACAATGTCAAGCTCATCGTCAAATACCAAAAGGCCAACTCGATCACCACAAGAGATACTATCTTTACTACGGAAACCAAAGGTAACCATCTCAACACCTCCTCCAGCATCTCCTCCTCACAGATATCAATATCGGAACTTCATTGAGAATATAGTTGATGAATACTTTTATGATTACTCTCCATCTCAGAAGACATTATCTCCTCCTCAATCAACACGAAGGATCAAGCCGAGTTTCGCTCCATTTACGTGGGATGGAGATCAATGGCTCATTAGAAATCTAAAGTTGTACTACCCAAAACTGGAAGAATTGAAACGAAGTCGTGGTTGGGTCAATTTGTCGGAATTGTGGAGTTATGTCGAACACGAGTTCAACAAAGAATCTAAGGAATTTGTGCGAGATGTAAATGGTTTGTCGGTACGATGGAGTATCATACACAAAAACGTCCATGAATTTATGCACATGGGGAGATTGGTCAGAGATCGACTTGGGGTTTTTTATACTGGGGATGATGAAGTTCTAGCTGGGACTTTGAAGCTATGGAAACATTGTAAAGGAAAGGAATTCGAGTACGAAGCACATTACCATGAGCTCGGGGATTTTCTCGCAACCAAGTATGTAGGTTGAGTTTTGAGTAATCATTGAAATTAGCTGCCTCCATTTTCATGTTTTAATTTCAATGTAATTCCTTTGAGGAATATTCATTCGTAATTTTCTCCTAAAAGTGTAACGAACACATTCGAATGAGCGGATGTTTAAATCTAGGTTATTAGTTAATGAAAATTTCCTTTCTAATATAGATGATTTGATAATATTTTGAACTAACACTAGTTCAAATCCAAATAAAAATTAAAACATAATTGAATTGGAAAGGAAGTTACAACATAGTACTAATCAAGGGGTTCAACTACCTCATCATCTTCAAAGCACAAAGAATTCTTCATGCGAGTCATATTCGCGTTCTTCATCATTTGCTTCAACACCATTAGCTGGTTCAAAACCCCCACCTGGTGCTCCACCTGCTGGTTCAGAACCACTACTCAATTCATCATCATCATCATCATCTCCAGAGAGCACATAGTCTTCAGTCACATCATCTTCAGAAAAAATAGAGTCTACATATGAGTAACAGTTTGAACTCGGAGTTGTATATTCCGAATCACTTCCAGTAAGATCTGAGTCATAGTCTATTCTTTCACCTCTTCCAGGGAGTGCAATGATGTGAGCGGTAAGATCAACTCTTAACATGTGGTAATATTCTTCATTTTGAAGACTCGAGTAGTGATTGGTGGGGCTTGTTGGTACCCGATTCACTTCTGGAACAACTGCAGCCCATTGTGTATCTCGGCGTTCATGATCAATGATCATGTTGTGTAAAATAAGGCAACATTTCATAATAAAATTCAAATCATGCTGTTTCCAATACTTGCATGGTTCACCAACAATCTTAAATTTACCCTGAAGACTTCCAATAGCACGTTCAACATCCTTTCTCTTGGCCATTTGGTACCTATTAAACCTAACATATTCCGGAATGTCTAGTGTTACTGGGTAAGCTTGTACAATTGTCTTCAACCTCAGGTAGATACCATCAGCTAAGAATTAACCCATGTTGTATTGGTTTCCATTGATGACATAGTTAACCGGAGGAGAGGTACCACTAAGAAGCGAATCAAAAAGGGGAGAGTGGGCCAAAACATTCAAGTCATTGTTTGCGATGCGCATTCCAAAAAAGCATGCCAAAACCATAAATCATATGAAGCCACCGCCTCTAATATCAAAGTACTAACCTTGTTTTTGCCTCTATGTATTCCTTGCCAAGCAACCAGACAATTCTTCCATTTCATATGCATACAATCCACACTACCAAGCATTCCAGAAAATCCATGGTCGCCATTCTTTGCTAGCAACCTTCTAACATCTTCGGTAGTAGGTTCTCGCAAGTACCTAGGTCCAACTATGGTGCATATGTTGGCACAAAATATCTTTACATAGTAATATGTTGTGGTTGCACCCATACGAGTGTAATCATCTAGACTATCAGCAACAATACTTTTGCACAAAGATTTCATCACATCAACCATCTTCATGTGAGGAGAATGTCCCGGAATACAAGCTGCATCTTGACGTTGTCGCCATTCTTCATCCACTTCACAAAGTTTGAAGAGAATCTTCTCGAACAAACCTCGACTCATACCTAAACGTTGTTTGAATTGTCTTGGAGTATAAGTCCCACCCTTTGTAAAGTAATCATACATCATTTGAGCATCAGCTCTCTTTCTATAACGCCATAGGTGTTGGCGTGATTGTACTTGGATAGGCACCGGTTGTCTAAGCCTATGTCTCCGGGCATCCAATTCTACCATGCAATGGATTAAAATAATTTCTTCATCATCATCACTCGATGAAGCAAAATTGAGACCGTATTTCGCATTCAAACACCCACGGATCAAACTCATTGCACCTTTACAAGCATGAATTTTAAGTCAATTTATACATTCAACACCAAAACTACTTCAATACCACAAGCATTAATCAAAAATACACCATACAATAACAACAACAAAATCAATGGATTTTAACCATTCATTCTAAAATCAAAGGAATCATGATAATCAAATTAAAATTGGATTTTATAAACCCTAGATTAGATTTACTAACCTTGTGGATGGAATTTCAAATTTAATGATGCAAAAGAATCACCTTCGAAATGTTAGCAAACCCTTATAATATCACAGAGAAATTCCAACTGGCTATCTTCAAAATCGAAAGGGGGTGATTATCTATTTCTTTGAATGAAGAAGAGAGAGTGAAGAAGAAGTGAGAAATGAGTTCAGGTCGCAGGGTTTTCCTGTATAGAAACTCATTCTTTACGAAAACTCGGTTTTCGCCGGTCAAAAGTCAAATTTTAACTGTGCGGGAACTCGGTTTCCGTAGTGGAAGCCGCGAAAACCGAGTTTCTGGCTAAGACAACCGTAGTTGTCAATTTTCGTCATTTCTGCCATCTAGGGATGGCTTATGGCACCATAGTGCTTGCTCTTACTCCCAGTTCAGAGATATTTTAGTAAAACACATCAAGGACTTTATAGTAAAGAGACAAACACCATTTCTTCCTAAGTTTGTCAGCTAGCTAGCTAGTAGTTGAGCATTGTCTCATGATTCAGTCCTAGACCTGGTACTTTCTGTCTCCCTCCCTCACTATAAATTCATCGCACTTTCACTACCCCATTTCACTTGTCTCAAATTCATCAACTTCATTTACACCTTCAATCCGTACGCTACAAACACCGAAACCACAACCCAAAAACCTTTTACTGAGATCAAACCATTCATTTTCCAAAATCTGATTCTGATTTCTCTTCATCTTGTACTACTTCATCATCATCGCAATGTCAGGCGTTTGGTTATTCAACAACAAGGGAGTAGCTCGACTAATCAGTAATCCAACCAAAGAATCATTCGAATTACAGGAACCGACTCGTTCCGGGTCAGCAACGGCACCAGGTGCACGTCGCAAAATCTTAGTTTACGTTCCAACAAACCAAGTGATCACGTCATATGTTGAACTTGAACAACGATTCAATGAGCTCGGATGGGTGCGGTATTACCCTAGAAAGCCAAAACCTGATCTCATTCAGTTTCATCGTTCACATAACAGCATACATCTCATTTCTCTCCCCAAAAACTTTGCACACCTCAAATGTCATCACTTGTATGATATCGTCGTCAAGAATCATTCTAGCTTTCAAGTTCGCGACTGTTCACCATCCGTTTAAAAGTTAATTATCGCCATGCGTTGATCATATCTATATACCAAGGTCTTCATAAAAACTCCGGTGCTGGAAATGCTAAATTAGGTTTGCATGTGGGTTTATCTTTTTGGTTTCCATAGTCCCTTAGCTAGTACTGTTATTATTTATTAGTATATGTACTTGTGAAATTAAGTGGTTAATGAATGAGTCTTGTTAGAGTTGGTATGTAGTCTTTATTACAAGATTTTAGTTTGTACTTTGTGTTTGAACTATTAATGCATGCTTTGATAAACAAGATTTTCGAATTAACCTCCTCACGCTAAGTTTTATGGGAGTGCTAGTTATAGTAAAAGCGTGGTCTATTCTCTGAATGCCACTTCTTTCTCTAGAAATAACTAGCACTGGAAGTATAACTAGTAGTCTAGCGCGGATTAATTCAGCGCAAATAATTAAAGTAACTCATCGCTCCACTTCGAATATTCTTATGAGATCTGATGACTGATAACGTATATTTTAGATCTGATGGCTGAGATTATCTGACGCTCTACTATTCGGTACCCCACGGTTCTATGATTCAGCCAGACTGATAACTATAACTACTAAATAGCAAACTCTATAAGACTTAGGCATGCTACTTGGATGATGTGGCGAGTAAACTGTAAATGTAAATAACACTCACATAAGACTAAGCCTTAGTCAAGCACAGCGAAAGAAGAAATACTAAGAACAGAAAATGCTGTAAAAAAAGACAACTAAGAAAAGCGATAAGACGTGGTTAATTTCTGGATAATAGCTATACAAATTTACGCCATTCAACAAGCACAGTGATGATGATATCAGCATCGTCCAACTACCACATATATATACGATCGGTATCGGACCTATTGGTTTCAAACAAAACATCCGATTCACCCTGCAAATATATACTATTTGTATATTAAATCTTCTGCAAGGGATGTTTTGGCGTTTTCGATTCGAAAATTGTAACGCTTGCATGTTCTTAATTGATTAGTTATTACTTTTGGGAATATGTTCTCAAAAACGTAAATTCAGTGACTTTCTTTCTTCTCCTGTCCAGGGAGATATTTTTCAGAGATAGAAATGTATTGAATGTGCTCATTGGAAAAAACCCACATTGAAATGCCTGCATCTTTGGAAGTAATACATGAATTCGTGAGTAGTGAAAAAAAGACAATTATTGATCCAATCCAAGCTTCCATACCCATCAACGGTACTAGAAGAAAGTTATTTTTTTTTTCTTCTTAAGTTCTCTATTTTGTTGGTTTCTAACTAAATTCATGGGCCTCCTCAATAGTTTAGGTGATAAGTGAACATTTTAATTTGTTCATCTAACGGTTTCGTCAGTGAGTAATGAATGTGAAATATACAACTCTGTATTTTGTAGTACAACATTTAGTTTATATAGCCTCAGTTAATTTGGCCCCATTCAAGAGTATTTGGCCCCATAGAATTTTATACCTATCCTTTAGAGGTGGTTATGGGATAACTAAAAATTGGCAAAAATACCCAAATGCCCCCACATTAATTTCTCTACTTAAAACCCAAATCTTAATCCAAATTTCATTTCAACCAAAACATAAACCGATTCTCTCTTCTTCTTCTACTTCATTTTCATTTTTTTTCAAAACCAAAACATCGTCGATTAATCGACGATTTCCAAAAAAAATAAAATTACGATTAATTCTATAAAACCCGATGGAACGAAGGATGAACAAATGACGAATCCTAGAGAGTTCAAGGAATCAGGAATCGATATAGACAAAGTTTACGAAATTTCTTCGTCTAACCCGATTACGAAGAGAGCGAGTAAAGAAGAATTACAGGCTATTAAAGAGAAGCAGAAGAAGAAGACCCCAACCCTGCCGACGAGAATGAGGTATTGCATTTGAAATTTGGTTGATTTTTCACTTCAATTTGATGATTTTCAACCCGAAAGTTCGCAACTGTTACCCAGAATCGTTCTATGTTAGTGTCCAAATCCAACGATTGTTCATCGTGTTCATCTACTGAAACTGCAGCGGAACAACAATCGTTGTATGTTTGTATTATTTGAAAACGATTATTATCCATCGTTCTAAGTTCAATTGAACATAAACCGATTATGTTTCCCTCTAAAATTTAGAAATTAACCTTTTCGAATTCTAGGGCACAATCGTTACAATTTCGCATGAATAACCAACGAAAGAATTATGCCATAATCGTTGCATCTTTTGTTTTTCGTAAGCCGATATCAGTTGTTATTCGTTATATATATTGTCTTATGTACGCCGATTGACAAAAATTTTCAGGCTAAAAAACTCCCAAAGTTTCTTAGCCTCAGTCGTTGTTTGTTTCCATGTGAATAAACCGACTGGTTTGAGGCAGAAATTAATCGTTTAATGTTCATAAACATGTTCACCGTTTATTGTTTCCTTTCTCAATCGTTTTATGTTGTTGGTTTTTTGAGCCGATTAATGTAGTAGACAAATCTTGATTTTCCTGTGACTCCATAATCGTTGTTTGTAAACACTTAATAAAGCCGATTGATATAAATACGAATATATAATCGGTTTATATTTTCACAAATGTCCAACGTTTTGTTTCCTTGGGTTTACAATCGGTTTATCTTTAATGTTATGTGAGCCGATTGTTGTCTGTGTAACTGTTAATTTCTTTCTTGTTTTGTGTTGTAGGGAAAACATGAAATCAAACACACCACAGGCTAAGGGTAAAGAGGTTGTCAAGAAGAAGAGACAGGATCCTGTTGCAGATCCTGCCGCCACACAAGTTAGATTGCCTCCCCGTCGAGAGGGTGGTGCACCTTTGAGTGCTGCCAGTCGTAAAAATACTGCTGCTAGACAACTTCATGTCGATCAACCTATCTCCGATTCAACAGCAACAACAGTTGAAGAACCACAAGAAGAAGCTCCAACTGATGCAGGTGAAGAGACACAAGAAGAAGGGCCAACTGTTCAAGGTGAAGAGACACAAGAAGAAGGGACAACTGTTCAA